>APFE031327081.1:0-89833 GCA_000404065.3 Pinus taeda
TTTCAGTATTTTCCATTAATGAAATGAAGTATTATTTCTGCTGCATCTTTGTGTATATGGTTATCTCTGTATTTTATTGCGTTCCTGTTTAAATCCGGATCATTGCTGGATCAAAAGTTAGAGCCCATTGAAGATTAGCCTTGAAAAGCCCAACCGATTGAGGAAAATGGCTAAGTATGGAGGAAAAATCAGACTCGGGAGGCTCATCGCCTATATCACATATCAGCAGTTGGTATGTCCGAGCACAAAGCATATCGCATATCAGTAGCGGGGAGGGGGGGGTGTCCCAAGCAGTGTGAATCCCACAATCCCACATTATGGGCACACTAGTGGAACAATGGGCTGACACTCCAAAACCTTGCGGGGGCTGATATTGCGATGTAGTGCTAAAGTTCCGTGTCGGGCCGAAAAAGGTTTACAAAAAAAAGGGCTACTAAATCAGGAGTGGGCCGCCATCCTTCTCTCTCCTCCACGTGGCAGTATCCCGCATCCCATAGTTTCTCACATTCCTGCAGATCCCCACAGTCTTGCAGTTTCTCGACATTCCCATAGTCCCACATCCCGGTGAACCCGCAGGTTGGTGGGTTCTAAACTTGAAATATCGTGTACGAGGGCTGAATTGCGATATAAAATAACATCGCCGCGGGAGGGCCAAAAATTTCAACACGCGAAAGGCTTACAAAATAGGGCCAGGCTGGCCCTTTTCTCTCTCCTCTACGGGGCCACATGGTGACCTTTGATTGGTCCTCTGAGTTGATAGGGCAACTGACGTCAACAGTGACGTGACGATACAGTTGATGATGTGGCGGATGACATGTGTCACCCGGTTTTAGTGTTTTCAGGGGTTAGATGGGGCCATTTCCAGGTGACACATGTCACCACTCACTGGGTGACACGTGGCAGTGATGACTTCACCCATCGCAATTGAAATCGTGTAATATAAATATTTCTCTTCCACTAAAATTCCTTCCCAGCTGCGTTGCAATAAGGAAAGTGGCTCCCGAATGAGATAATTATGATGATCTATTTGAAAAGGTTTTTGTGTTTAGGCTAATCAGCCCGTGCTATGGAAAAAGGGTAAAGAGCTTCCCTCCCCATGTTGCAATTGTGATGTCTTGGGTGGGCCCAATCCCGCATATCAGCGATCACAATTGTCTGGGGGGAAGCTTAATGAAAAGTGAATTCAACACCGGGATGTGAGGTTTTGATTAACAAAGGAAATAAGGCCCCTACACAGCTTTCGAAAGCCTTAGTACCCAAAGGGCTCAGCCCTTAGTTCCAACCCCTAGTTATATGCAAGAAATTACAAAAGGGGCCGAAAGCATAGGGGTCTAGATGGGAAATTAAAAGTGCCCGCCTGTTAATTTGTTTTAGACATTAAAGACTCGTGTGCATGGTGCTCTTATAGTGTTCTGGAGTAGTTTTAAAGGACGTGTGGGTCAACGGCTCTGGTATTGAATGAAGTAGGGGACATTGCATAAATGACAGTATGGGAGGCCTCTACGAAGACTTAATGCCTTGGCATGGAGTCTCGCTCCTCTGCATAGTGCAACATTTCCTAGAAACACTCCATCACTTCTGCATGGAACAACTCCTATAGGCATTCAAGGGAGAAGGGATAGTGAACAAGCCAAGCAACATGGGAAGCACACTGTGACAGAGACAGGGCCTTATTCGAAACTTTCACAGGGATAGCAAAGGACCCCTTCCACCATCCTTCCTCCCATTTCTTTTCACTTTTTATTGTTTTCTATTTCCAAGAAGGGATGGGATCCCTCTTGTAATATTTAGGTAGCAGAGCCTTAGAGAGGTTAACACAACTATTCTAGTATAGTAGTTGAGGCTCTGTACTCTGAGATATTTTTTCTGTAACTCAAGCTCTCCCCCTTTTCTTATAAATGTGGGGAAGCAATCTATAATAAAGGTTCCATAATTTCTGACCCGTGAGGGCTGAGCTCTGTGATACCAATTTGGCTCATAACTCTGTAAGTGAATGACTATTATATGAGATTGTATTAATTTACATAGGCATATCTTCAGACTATCATAGAAATGGTGGTGATTCCTCCTTATTAGCATTACAATATGGTTTTATTTCTATTAATTCCATGATGTTCATATTCTTCTCTGCATGTGTGCTACAATAGATGCTAGAAATTATTTCATGCTTCCTTACAGGTCCATGTGTGTTTATTTATTAATGCATAATGCCTGTATGAAGGGATGAAGTATATCTTTAAACTGCTCTATGATAATCATAGCACCCATACTCTCTTCAGTCCATTATTTCTGCTTGTAACTCAAACAAGTGTATAATTTCCCATTGCTTGCGGCTCTATGGTTCAACATAGAATTCTGGATGTTTTGGGCTCTATATGATGAATTATGCTCTCTGCTAATCCTCTCTCATTTACTCAACAAAGCCTATTAAGTTGTAATCCCCTTTGAAGTAATCGACCTTCGCTTTTCTATGTGATACTACTGGGAACTGTGAGTGTGAGGCCATACCTGAAATGCATAACTCATAACTTTGGAGGAACGAACCAACCCCCCTCATACCATTTTGTTTTTACGTGAAAATTTGAGTGTTGTAACCCCCTCACATATAACCTCACAAGCACTCCTCTATTTAAGATGTCCTAGGCACTGGTCTATAATCAACGCATAGGCTGTCTCTAGGGAGCTTTCCTTGCCTCATGTTGCACTTGTGTTTTAGGTGCAATATTTAGCCACAACACCTTTCTGGCGCCATTGTCAGGGAACAAATCAAAATATTTTTCGCTGGGTATGACAAAACATTTAATTTCCTTGTTAGGTGAGCATAGGAAGTCTGGGTTGAATATCTCTCACCTTGGCGTATCCACTATTAATTTTATGGTAAACATCTTGGCGACTCCACTGTCCAAATCTCTATATACTCATCTTGGCTTTTAGACAGCCCCATACTCACTCTAATGCTGCTGTAGCTGAAAAATTTCCCTACCTTTGAACCTGCAATCACTCATATAGGATGGTTTTCGAGATGGTCATTCTTGCATACCTGGCCAACAAATTTGCCCCACTTGATTTCTCTTCTATTGCTGGTTATCCCAATCATGTCCTTGCATTTCATGAATGGAATACCTATTTGCCTAGATTTGGTGGAAGCACAGCTAGAAGGCCTCATCAACACCTCAAATGATTTCATGAATGCATGGAACAACAGGGCATTTTCCTTGAAGATGTACAAATGAAATTGTTCATGTATTCTTTAGAGGATGGTGCTAGATTCTGGTACAAAACAATACCTCATGGCAATATATCTTCACTGAGATGTTTTCATATAGCATTCAATCACTATTGTAAAGAATTATATCCATCGAGTGCTCTATTTGAGGATTATTGCGCACATTTTAACAATGAAGACATTCCCTAGGTTGAAGACTTGGCTGAAGTGTTTGTGGAGCTCCACTCCAAGAAAACATCCTCTCGCATCAAGAAGCATCACCCACTGAGCTAGAAAGTGAAGAAAGAAATATCATTGAGCTGCGTACAAACCCTCAGTGGTTTGATTCACCTGAATGTGATATTTCCCCTTATTATGATGAATACGACTCTGGTGAAGAGTCAAGTGATGCAGAGCCACAACGCTTCTAGTCAGGGGAAGCTGTGCAAGAAGAGGAAGCCCATCAGGAAGTCATCGAAGAGCCTCCAATTTGCATTGCTCATCCTTCGCTTAGAGAACAAGATCGAGCCTCCCTCCAAATTTTAATCATATTATTCAGAGGAAGGAGAGATGGTTGCTAAGGTCCAGAAGGAGCCATTTACCAGCAAGTGGGGAGAAGGCTCCTAGCAGCAACAAGGTTTTCTAGAAAAGTCTAAAGTTTTGGAGTCGAGAAGTGTTTATGGCTGCCCTAGTCAAGAGAATATTGGTCAGCAGATTGTTCATGAAAAAGAGGTAGCTACAAACATTCCTTGCCTATTCCATGACCCTATGGTTGCGTACATGAGCCTATATTAAAGTCAACAAAAAAATGTTATTTCTAGAGCATGTATCAGGATCCTTGTTTGAAGATTTTTTTATGGTGCATGCTTATTTTAATTTCTCTTTTTCAGTGAAATGAAGGCATGTGGTCCAATACTCTTATGTTGGCCTGACTCTATTGGAGAGTTTAACATACTTAGCTGAATTAAGTATTGTGCATAAGTAGGATTGTACATAAATAAGCTCACTGGATGAGCATTTACTTTTTAGTTGTTAGAAATTATATTTTTTGCATTTTAGTTTCCAGCGGGAAGTCCCTTGGTGATTTTGTTGATTACAAAGTTCATATATTACTGACTCCATGCCCAATGGTGAAGGATACTGGTCTGCAGGTTCTCTGCACCTTCCAAGCAAGGCACTATCCCCAGTAGGAGAAAATGTTGTAAGTCGCTACTTCACAGGTCATCAGTTGCTTCAAGAGCCAAATAACAGTGATGTTTGATGCCAAATTCTGAGCCACAGAAGCTACTAGAGCTTAATCAGATCCTCTCCATTACATAGTTCTTGGAAAAATATTTTCGGTGGTATATGGAAGTCCAAAAAGGGGTTCCTGGATCAAAAGTTAGAGCCTGTTGAAGATTAACCCCAAAAAGCCTACCTGATTGAGGAAAATGGCTAGGTATGGAGGACAAATTGTAATCGGGACCTGGGAGGCTCATCGCCAATATCGCATATCGACAGTCGGTGGGTCCGGGCATAGAGCATATCGCATATCGGTAGCTTGGGGGCCCCAGGCATAGTGAATCCTGCAATCCCACATTATCGACACACTGACGAAACAATGGGCCGACAATCCAAAACCTTGTGGGGGCAAATATTGTGATGCAATGCTAAAGTTTCGGGTTGGGCCAAAAAATGTTTACAAAGAAAAATGTTAACGAAGCAAGAGTAGGCCACCCTCCTTCTCTCTCATCCATGTGGCAGTATCCCACATCCCACGGGTCCCCGCAGTCCCATAGTTTCCTACATTCCGCATCCCGACATTCTCGAAATTCCACATCCCAATGACCCTGCAATCTCGTAGATCGACGAGTTTTGAACTTGAAAGACTGTGCGCGAGGGCCAATCTACGATATAAAGCAACATCACAGCGGGAGGGCCTAAAAGTTCAACACAGGAAAGGCTTACAAAACAGGGTTGTGCAGGCCCTTTTCTCTCTCCTCCAGGGGGCACGTGGCGACCTTTGATTGGTCCTCTAAGCTGACAGGGGAGCTAAAGTCAATAGTGATGTGGTGATACGGTTGATGATGTGGCAGAGGACACGTGTCACCTGGTTTCAGTGTTTTGAGTTGTGATATGGGGCCATTTCCGAGTGACACATGGCTGTGATGACATCACCCATCTTAGGTGACAAACAGTGATCGCGCAATGTAAAGCTTCCTCTTACACCGAAATTCCTTCCCAGCTGCAATTGCGATAAGGAAAGTGGATCTTAGATGCGATAAAGTATGGTGATCTATTTGATAAGGTTTTCGTGTCTGGACCAATCGGTCTGTGCTATGGAAAAAGGGTAAAGAGCTGCAACCCCCGTATTACGATTGTGATGTCCTAGGTGGGCCCAATCCCACGTATCAATGATCACAGTTGTCCGGGGGGAAAGCTTAATGAAAAGTTCATTGAACATCGAGATGTGAGGTTCCGATTAACAAAGGAAATAAGGCCCTCATGTAGATGTCGAAAGCCTTAGCGATCAAAGGGCTTAGCCCTTGGTTCCAGCCCTCGGTCACATGCAAGAAGTTACAAAAGGGGCATAAAGCATTGGGGGCTAAAGGAGAAATTAAAAGTGCCCGCCAGTTCATTTGTTTTAAACATTAAAGACTCGCATGTGTTGTGCTCTGATAGTGCTCAACAGCGGTTTTAAAGGACGTGTGGGTCGACAAGTCCGATATTGAATGAAGCGGGAGGGCAGTGCATAAATGATAGTATCGGTGGCCTCTATGGAGACTGAATGCCTTAGCATGGAGTCTTGCTCCTCTGCACAATGTAGCACTACACAGAAACACTCCATCACTTCTCCATAGAATAAACTCCTTCAGGCATCCAAGGGAGAAGGGATAGTGAATAGGAAAAGTAGCATAGGAAGCACATTGTGACATAGATAGGGCCTTATTTGAAGGTTTCACAGGGATAACAAAGGACCCCTTCCACCATCCTTCTTGTTGTTTCTTTTCACTTTTTAATGTTTTCTATTTCCAAGAAGGGATGTGATCCCTATAGTAATCTTTAGTTCCCAGAGCCTTATAGAGGCTGACACAGCAGTCTAGTATGGCTGTTGGGGCTTTGTACTCTGAGATATTTTGATTGTAATTCAAGCTCTCCCCCTTTTATTATAAATATGGGGAAGCAATCTATAACAAAGGTTCCAGAATTTATGACCCGTGAGGGCTGACCTCTGTGATACCAATTTGGCTCATAAATCTGTAAGTGAATGACTGTTATCTGAGATTGTATTGCTTTACACAGGCAGATCTTTAGACTATCACATAAATGGTGGTGATTCCTCCTTCTTAGCATTATCGTATGTTTTTCTTTCTATTAATTCCATGATGTTCATATTCTTCTCTGCATGTGTGCTACAATAGCTACTAGAAATGATTTCATTCTTCCTTACAGATCCATGTGTGTTGATTTCTTAACACATAATGCCTATATGAAGGGCTGAAGTATATCTTTAAACTGCTCTATAAGAATCATAGCACCCATCCTCTCTTCAGTCCATTATTTTTGCTTGTAACTCAAACAAGTGTAGAATTTCCCATTGCTTGTGGCTCTATGTTTCAACATAGAATTCTGGATGTTTTGGGCTCTATATGATGAGTTATGCTCTTTCCTAATCCTCTCTCATTTACTCAACAAAGCCTATTAAGCTGTAATCCCCTTTGAAGTAATCAACCTCCGCTATTCTATGTTATAATACTCGGAACTGTGAGTGCAAGGCCATACCTGAAATGCATAACTCATACCTTTGGAGGAACGAATCAACCCCCCTCATACCTTTTTTTTTACACGACAATTGGAGTGTTGCAACCCCCTCAAATATAATCTCACAAGCACTCCTCTATTTAAGATGTTCTAGGCACTGGTCTACAAGCAACCCAGAGTCTGTCTCTAGGGAGATTTCCTTGCCTCCTGTTGCACTTGTGCTGGAGGTGCAATATTTAGCCACAATACCCTCATCCACATATATTGCCCCTTTTCCAAACATTATAAACCCATTCATCATTTCTCCCACTTGGGTCCACATTCCTCCACTGGGTCCACGTAGAGCTAGCTCTCCCATTCCCATGCCCACACCTTGGGTCAGGCCCAGAATGATGCCCCAAAGGGGTATGCAGCGAAAAAGAAAAGTAAAAGCATAATTGGCCACATTAAATAGGAAAATGTACCAAAAATTCAAAATATGTCCGAGACAAGCACATTTAACACATGGGAAAAAGCTAATACATGAGCTCTACCCCATCATCATGGCTAACACCCTGGTTCCTGTAGGTTCTATGAGCCTCCTTCGTCATATAGGAACCCATGATTTTCCCAACCCGTTGTGGGAAATGAACTACTCTACCTTAAAAGGGGGTATCCGATGTTATATCTCACACATCATGCTCTTACCCCTTAAGCCCCAAGTAGTTAATTCAAGAAAAATCATAGAAAGGCAAAAGGCATATAAAGAAGGGTGGAAGAACCAAGTTTGGGGCACCTCATGTACCACAATTGCTCCCTCCTATACATTATATACCTAAGTGTGGGCTTCCCTTCTACTAGCTACCCTTGTACCTAATCATGTGGCCCAGGGCTGCCCCTTCTAATTCCCTACTCCATTCACATCTTTATCACATGACACCACCTTTTAAAGGATGTACCTTGGACATATTATCCCCTTTAAAAGAAGAGACCACCTAATGGGATATTTGGTTAACCCCACTTGGAGTTTGGAGACATTAGCACATCCAAAAGCCCATTATGGAAGGGCATGGCATTATGAAGTCCACACCCATGGTCCACGGTTTGTAAGCTCTTTTAATCAATTTCCTTGATGATTTATTGTACTGAAAGGCTAGGCGACACATTGGATCTTATGTAGGATTGAAGGTGGTCTCCATCTTGGGTTTGGTCTCCCTATATGAGGTCCTAACCCTCCATAGGGAAAAATTAGCACATGTAGGGTGTGTATCGGGAGCCATGGGTAGCTATAGCAGTTGAAAACACTCCATGGATCCCCATAGATGTTCATATATTGCTTGAGATTCACCTATTGGATGAGGAAGATGCACCTGCTTCACCTTTTCCCAACCAACGCCACAGATATACCATGCACTTGGTAGCTAACCCAGGACTTGTAAGATGCTATGGCATCACCTACAACATAATTGGAGCCCTTATAGATGGTTTACATGGATCTTCGACTTACTTGGAGACCCACGAGGTCACTTATGTGCCCTCACAACCATTTGGAGCATCACAAGTTTATTATGTGGAGAATAAGGGGCCAATCCCTTGTCTATTACTTCTGGAAGTCCAACTAACCATTTTGACAACTATGGAATTCATCAGGCCTCTTAGAGAACCCAATGGCATGTATTATGGATCATATGATCTCTTGGGAGGCTTATTATTTTATTTGTGAGCTAGTTTGGTGGGCTTGTCACCAATAGATAATTATTTTCACATTATTTTAGTTGATGGGCTAATGTAGGCTCAAATTAGGTAATTCGAACTACTAATGAGTGTATAAATAGGAGAGAAATGAATTCATTTATAGCATCACTTTGGATTGGATCATTATTTTCTTTAGAGAATTTCACACTTTTTCTCGGGTGAAGAATTGGAGCATGGATGAATTTTGATGTCTGGATTGTGTGTTTTTTTTTTTTTTTTTTTTTTTAAATGGTGGTTCACGGCAGAGCGGCCGCTACATCCACAGGAACAGATCACGGCAGTTCCCCGAAGGGAACTGCTCGTCGGCTTTTTCTATGCTAAGCCTAACCCCAAGGGCGTCGAGGAGATTTGACCCCGTGACCTCCCATTGGCGAGGTACTTAGCAACGGGAACTCGACCATTTGAGCTATCCCTTGGGGCTGATGTTTGGATTGTGTTATCTTATCTTGGAGTTTCTTTATTTTCAAATTGTTGATGGTTAGATATTATGTTCTCTTACATGTAAGTGCACACATTTAATGTTATCCATGTTTTACTTTGTCATATGCATTGGATGGGATTTTCGTTATATTAAGGCTGATTGTTGCATTGCATAATTGCTGCATTGTGGAATTATTGTTTCTATATAAAATCTCTCAATGTATGGTCCATGTATGTTGAATGAAATCTCATAGGGATAATTCTACCGATGAATTTATCTTTATAAGCCAACTCTTTTTTCAAAGTGAAGTATAAAGGTTTTGAGGTCACTTCTTCTTGCCCTAAAGGCCAAGCGAAGTAGTACTTAAGGCCTCCTTGACGAAGATATGAATTCCTTTACATAATTCTCCTAGAATCCATTCTCCCCAAGGGATTAAAGCATTGTTACTCCAATAGGTGATCACTTTAAGAACATTTTTCTCCACCTTTCCCTCTCTTTCTAGGTCTAGCCAAGTCAGGTCACCTAAGGCATCACTTTCCCAACAAAATAGCCCAAGAAAAAGTTTGATCTCTTAGAATCTACTGTGATGGTGTTTCCTTAAGGCCTCCTCCAATTTTGAAGCCATTCCGACAACAGAGTTGTGAGATAACCCAAGCCCTAGCTCTTAGATCAAATGTTTCCGTAGTATTCTATAGGCTAGCACCTCATAGGATCAATTTGATATGTTTATTTGGAAATTCTTTTTTTGATCCTTTCCCCTTCCTTGTTTGGGTTAAGAACATCATTTGTTTCTAGATTCTCTCCCCTTAACCTAGGCTGAGCCCACTTGGTCCTGTGTGGTCCAAACCTTTGAAAAGTCAATTCTTCAAGAACCATTCGGGAAGTCAAGTTCAATAAGGATTTTAGGATTGGGAAACTCCTTTACAAGGTAAATTCCTCTAACCTAACCATCAAATCCTCACCTCCTTATCCTAGAAATATTTATACCTTGCTTAAAAAGAAAGTAAGTTTTATTCTTGACCCCCGTTTTAGGAAAAGGACCATTAAGGTCGCTTCACATCCATTGGTTGATTCATTCTTCATAGGTTGTCCCTTTTATGCCCCTTGCTAGTTTGAGTGATAGAATTTTGGCGCCGTTTCCAGGGACACGAAACGTGTGTTTGGTTCCCCATATGACACATTGACATAAGATTATTGGTGAATCCATTGGAAGAACGAAGCCCTAGTTCTTCATTGAACTTCAAGGTCAATGCTTGTAGGGTGAAACAACCATTTGTTAAGTTAATTTCATTCACCTTGGCCACTCCTATTTCATTAAGGACCTAGCAACATGTTGACCACATATATTCCCGCCATATATATGACACGGACCCGAAGATATCCTTCATCGAAATACATGAATAAAATTCCAATTTTCGATGGGGATCCACATTCCGTAGCCAACCACATGGTAAGGTTCATAAGGTACCTTTCAAAGGAAAATATAAATCAACCTTGTTACCAAATGGAATTGTTTTTCCTATCCATTGACCCAAGTAATGATTGGCTTGAGTCATGTAAACCTAAAAGCATTCGTTCTCTTCAAATGTTGACTACGCACTTCTTTTTGCATGAAGCACTGAGTTTCCAATATCATGAAGACATATCCCAAATTTTATATATAGCCTTTTGAGAGAAGGAAGTTATTGAATATGGTTTTATGCTTGAGGAAGAGTCTCTTATTGATGCATACTTTAAGGATGGTGCCAAAGTAGAGACTCATGAATTGGAAAGCATGTCCTCTAAGAATAATCAGGAAGATCTCAACCTCGAGAACCCTTAGACATTACAAGAATGGATGATGGAATATGTAAAGTCTTGTAGGAAACTTATGGTCACATATAACCCCGAAGATATTTTTTCCCACTATTGTGAGAAATTGGAAAGGGTCCGTAACACGAAGAGTGAATATAAAGAGAGTCCTATTAATGACCTTCTTCTTGAGGCATTTTATCAGAATCATGTAGTAATTACCTTGGAGATCATTCTTCGCGAACAAATGAAGGAGGAAATGTCCTTGCTTTCTAAATAAGAGAATGAATGACAACCTAACCAACAACAAATATATAGTGAAGAATGGAAGGATTCTGAGGAAGATCATGATAGTCGAATAAACAATGAATCTACAAGTAACTTTTGGGTTGCTTATTGGGGAATTGGGTATGATTATAGAAATGAAGACCCCATGGTTTTCCAAGTCCATAATAATGAGCTCAGGGAAGAAGAAAATACTCCTCCCCTTCTGAATAATGTTGGTCCTTATGAAGCCCTTCCTAGTTGTTGGAAAGGTCTCTTAGTGGTTGGAAATATCTATTCTTTATGTTCCAAGATGATTCAATCAAAGAAGAGCCTTCCGAAATTGTGGGAAATTCTGATGACTTTAATATAGAAGAAATTAAGGAAGATGCTTCCCTAGGCCATGCCACTGATAAAGAGTTTTTCTTCATGTTTGAGCGTTCCTCCCCTACCTTGGAAATACATGTTTATGATGATTTTCATTCCCTTAGTCTTGATGATGACTTGCTTTCCCCTATGAAGGACAAAGAATCATGGTTTTCTCCCATATAATATGATGGGTCCACTTCTTATTTTCCCAATCAATAAAATAGTATCATCCTAAACATGTCTGAGTATTTCACCCATTAGCCTAAGGATGATAGGCCTAATATAGTTCTTCATTAAAGATTCATTTACTTGGTCATTGACATTTCCATCTCCTAGTCGGAGGATCAAATCCACTCCTCTCGACTAGTGTCTTTTCCTTCTTCCAGGCTTCCTTTCTATAGCATGTGGGTCTCTTCTTTTCCTAAATCCCTCCCACATATCCACTCCTATCATTGTTCCAATTTGTATTGTTAGGTTCGTTGTAAAAATAATCATGAAAGCACGCATTCTTGTAATTATCAATTGACATGTTGGTTGCATTGGGTCTATGATTATACCTAGCACTTGACATTGCATGTTATGCATGTAAGGGTAGGATGCATCACTTGTTGATTTTTCATTATAACTAACCTCATGTGATATTTCTCATGGTATATTAGATTCATTTAAATTAAAAATTGCATATTTCATTTTTTTGTTGATTTTATGGCCTCACACTAAGCATGGGTGATCATAAGATATCGTGAAAAAGATGCTGCCACGTTGGTTCAATCATTCATATGTGGAGGTAACAGGTCTACGGTAACCAAGAGATTGCTAGAGTTCTTGTGACCTCCTATTCGAGTAACTTCTTCGAGAGATCACGTCCTAGTTGGAGGTAGATGTTACCCACCATTTTGTGGCTGATATCCCTAGGATAAATTTTTTCTCCAAGATGGTCCTCACCTGGCAGCTAGTAGCGCCTTGCATCCACCAACTAGCTCATTGTTCTATTTCTCTACCACCTGAGCCAGCCATGTGGGCCCTCACCCATCTGTCATGATTGTATGTATGAAGGTGGGCCTCCCGAACCTAAAGGTATGCCTTGTTATTTGGTAATTGAGTATTGCATTTTTCTTATCATGGAAAATTATGGGTATGGATTAAGGGGGGGATTCAACAGAAAGAATGGGCTAGGTATGTTCTCTCGTCCCCTAGACCCCTTTTGGATATTAACCTTGGATTGTAGTCCTGTGGGATCTCTTTTACTTACCATTTGGCTTTAGGGATGGTATTTCATGGGAAACCCTAATTTTGGTTGCGTGATCATGCTCCCTCATCCACATATATTCCCCCCTTTCTACTCAATATAACCCCATTCATTATTTTCTCCCACCTGGGTCCACATTCCTCCACTGGGTCCACATAGGGATAACTCTCCCTTTCCTTTGCCCACACTTTAGGTTAGGCCCAGAATGATGCCCCAAAGTTTGATGCAGCTAAAAATAAAAGTAAAAGCATAATTGGCCACCTTCGCCAGGAAAATGTACCACAAAATGCAAAAGGTGTTTGAGACAAACACATTTATCATGTGGGCAAAAGCCAATACATGAGCTCTACCCCATTGTCATGGCTATCACCCTAGTTTGCAGGTTCTATGAGCCTCCTTCATCATATAGGAACCTGTGATTTTCCCAACCCCTTGTGGGCAATGAACAACCCTACCTTAAATGGGGATAGCCACTGCTATATCTCATACATGATGCTCTTACCCCTTGAGCCCCGAGCAATTAAATGACAAAAAATCATAGAAAGACAAAGGGAATATAAAGAAGGGTGGAAAAATCAATATCGGGGCACCTCATGTATCATGATTTCTCTCTCCTATACATTATATACCCAAGTGTGGGCTTCCCTTCTACTAGCTACCCTTGTACCCCAACATGTGGCCTAGGGCTGACCCTTCTCATTCCCTACTCCATTCACCTCTTTATCACATGCCACCACCTTTTAAATGATGTACCTTGGATATATTATCCGCCTTAAAAGTAGATACCACCTAATGGGATCCTTGGTTAACCCCATTTGGAGTTTGGAGACATTAGCACATTCCAAAGCCCATTATGGAAGGGCATGCCATAATGATGTCCCCACATGTGGTCCATGGTTTGTAAGCTATTTTACTCAATTTCCTTGATGACTTGTACAAGAAGGATAGGGGACACATTGGATCTTAAGCAGGATTGCAAGTGGTCTCCACTTGGGTTTGGTCTCCCTATATGAGTTCCTAACCCTCCAAAGGGCTACATTGGCACATGTGTGGTGCGTGTCAAGAGCCATGGGCCTCCATAATAGTAGAAAACACTCCATGGATCAACATGTATGTTCAAATAATGTTCGAGATTCACCTATTGGATGAGGAATATGCACCTGGTTCACCTTTTCTTAACTAGTCCCACAGATGTACCATCCATTTGGAAGCTAACCCAGGACTTGTAGGATGATGTGGCTTCACCTACACCATCATCTGAGCCCTTAAAGATTGTCTACAAGCATATTCGACTTACTTGGAGACCCATGAGGTCACTTGTGTGCCCTCAAAGCCATTAGGAGCACCGCATGTTTATTATGTGGAGAACAAGGGGGAAACCCCTTGTCTATTACTTTTGGAAATCCAACTCATCATTTTGGCACTATGGACTTCATCAGGCCTCTTAGAGAGCCCAAAAACATGCATTATTGATCATATGACCTCTTTGGAGGCTTACTATTTTATTTGTGAGCTAGTTTGGTAGGCTTGTCACCAATAGATAGTTATTTGCACATTATTTTAGTTGATGGGGTAATGTAAACTCAAATTAGGTAATTTGAATTCCTAATGAGTGTATAAATAGGAGATACATGAATTAATTTGTATCATCAATTTGGATTGGATCTCTCTTCTCTTTAGATAATTTCACACTTTTTCTGGGATGAATAATTGGAGCATGGATGAATTTTAATGTTCAGATTGGGTTACCTTATCTTGGAGCTTCTTTATTGTAAAATTGTTAATGGTTGGATATTATGTTCTCTTACATGTAAGTGCACACGTTTAATGCTATTTATGTTTTACTTTTTCATATGCATTGAATGGGATTTTTGTTACACTAGGGCTAATCGTTGCATTGCATAATTGTTGCATTGTGGAATTATTGTTTCTATATAACATATCTCATCAGTTTACGATACCCAGATTGATAATTTATGAGAGCAATTTAGGACACTAAATTGACTAGACATTTTGGCACTGTTGCCAGGGAAGTGTAATTAGGAGACCTTATTTCTTACATCGAAAAAAAATAATAATTTCTCGAGTATACTCTCCTCCTGCATTTTGTGTGATCTGGAGAATCAGAAAAAGAATTTTTATGTTTATATATATATATATTCATCATTTTATTTGATTCAATGAAAAACTTTAATTTCAATAAATTGTTTTGTTTAATAAAATATATATGTATATTTTTAAATCTTTGAAAATATATATATATATATATATATGTATGTATAATATTTTAATAACAAATCATTAGAAAAAAAATTATTGTTTTGTTTAATGAAATATATATGTATATTTTTAATTGTTTTTGAAAGTATAACATATAATTTTATTAACAAATCAATTAAAAAAAAGACATAAAAAAACCCAACGAATAATACATATCACCACTGTAGCCGAGGAGAAGGTCCATAAAACATTGCCCACACGAAGAGAGAAAAAACCATAAAAAAATAAAGCTATATGAAGAATCTCTTGCACGTTTTCAAGGAGGGTCGCCATACATATACCCATTGTATGGGTTGGGTGAACTACCTCAGAGATTTGCATGTCTTAGTGCAGTCTATGGAGGTTGCTCGTGCAATTTGTGTAACGAGCCATCTCATCCCAAACACAAATGACTCCCAATCAGTACAGATAATTCTGCCTCAAAAGCAACTTGGACGCAAGTCTGACATGTATGTATTTTGTTGTTCTTATTCTCATAATGTTGCTCCCAAAGGGAAGTACATTGTTTTTGTTTCGGCTGAGGCAGAAACAGATCAACCAGAGGTAGAATTGCAACTCGGAATATCTCTTCTTGGACTTGTTGATGAGATGTTCTTTGAAACATATGATGAAATAGTCCACCAGTGCGCCTGCTAATCCATACACAATTTCCAGAAAACACAAGGTTTTAGATCACCGAGAGCTTTACTTGTAGAGGCTATATCACCGAGAACACACCATTGGCTTGTTCATTTGCTGGTGCTATTTTTTGTGCTGTAATTGCATATGAAGAAAATTCGAAATCGATTTTTTTATAGAAGATGCATTTGCCAAAAAAGCATAGAACTAAAAAACGCCAAATTTTAAACGCAAATTTCAGCCAAATAAAAATTAATTAGGAAAACAAAATATGGGTTTTTTTGGGAACGGGGTCAATTAGATAACCCAAAAACAGTTTGGATAATTTCGCAATAAATTGGGAGCATTTTCTGGTTCTTTAGAGACCCATTTGGCATGCTGCGTGAGGAAAAAATTAATTTCATTAAATGAGCAGAGCACTGTTTGAACACGACATGCTTGAGGAAGGAAAATTCGATTTGAAAAATAATCATGCTGTGGCATTCAATCCATATGGCGCGATATTTTTTTAAATCTAAAGAGTCCAATTCGATTCAAACTGATTATGCCACGCCTTCCATCTTCAATGCCAAATGGTCTAATGATGCAGTCTCCATTTTTTACTCAACCAGACTTCTCCAGCACACCAGTCAAATGATTTTTCATGCATACAAACACTCTGTTACCATGTACAACCGGTTATGGATGTTTCACTATTTAGTCTATGGAGTCAATCCATGTGCTGAGGAGTGAGGGTCGATGTTATCTATGACCATTTGGAAAATCCGGTAAGTTTCCTGAGGAGTTTGGCCCTACTCAATAAGGCTACTCCCAAAATTAGTTCATTCTGTTTATTTAGCCTTTTAGTCTACCCTTTGAGCATATACGTTTTCCTTCCTTAGAGGTGGGACTATAGGTCACGGTGGTCAACGTAATAAGATACCCTCAGTGCTGAATGCCATCACTCTATTTCCATCCAAGTGCACCAGTTGCGGTCTTGGAATTTCTTCCTGGTACTTGGCTGCATAAAATTTCTTTTCCAATAAATTAGATCATAAAACTGATGTCTTGGCTATTTTTTAGCTATGGAACGCAGACACATTTCGTAGCTAATCGACTGTTCCGTAGCTACTTTCACGCTTTTGCAGGTTCCAAGTGTCAAGAGGGAAAAATGACTACATGGGTAGCTTGGAAAACATCAGGGCATGAATTTTGATTTGGTTCATTGTCTCAAAATGAAGAAGCATCACCATTTTCAGTTGGGTACATGAACTTATTTTCATGTAGAAACAAGGCCTTCGGGTTCACAGGTCAAAAAAATAAATAATAATAATAATAATAATAATTGAATCAATGAAATGAGTAGATTATTTGCTCACTTTTCTGGAAGGTAGTGATTAATTTTGGACTGATGATGAAAAACGCATAGCTAACTTTCTGTTCAAGATTTTTAGGTACAGAAACTGTGCGCGTTCTGTAGCTAGAAAGCCATTCTGCAGCTAAAGCCATTTCACAGCTAAACATCAATTTTGCCGCTGAAAAACCTCACTGTTCAAATTAGTCTAACTTTCTCATAAGAAATCAAATTTTGACGATTCAAGTGTCATTGGAAAGATATCGACGAGATGTACACAATGAGAAATCCATCATCAGAGTTTGAAATAGTCAAGAATGAAGAAATTGCTCAAAAGATATAACAATTAATTTGAGGCACTAATTCTGAAGAAGGTATAAATTCTTTTGGTTTTCCTTTGTGAACTTGTTTCCTTGGTACAAATTCTTAGTTTTGTGTGTAAATATAATAACTAGAGAGATTGATAACCACTTTCTTTTGATAGTCTTACATTCCATTGCAGAAGAAGTATTAGTTTTTTTTGTAGGTTCCAAGAGGAAGGATAGATGACTACAAGTGAATAGAGTCTCTCTTAGAGACCAATTTGTTTCATAAGATGATCAACAACAAAGAAGAAAACATCAATGCATGAGCACATGCTAATGCAAAATTAGATCCAAGCACTTGTAAAACTTTCAGATACTATTGTCTCCATTACATTCATACTTCATAATAAACCATTCACCTCATTTCCCTTCATATTTTCCATTTACATTCACATACACTTTCCATTACTTTTTGTCCACTCCCAACCCACAAATAAAAGCAAGAGGTTCAGTTACATGCTTATTTCCCATTGCCATTATTACTTTCCATTGCCATCTTCCATTTAAATAAACCCTGCTTTAATGCAAATTATTGAGTCCATAGTTCTTTGAGTCTAAATTCTTTACAAAAACACCTTGAGGCTTGCATTCCTTAATGGTAAGACCTTATGCCAACGAACAATGGGAATACATTAATGTACCTTGTTCATCGAATCTTCTAGGTGACTCGACATCGGCAAATTTATTTGTACCTAGCAAGATGTGTTTGGGAATCTTGACTCTCATTGTTATCAATAATGAGAGTTCTCGTGTTGACTAGTGACATCCATTAATGGCCACTAAGTCAACAATCTCCTGCTATGTTCAACATTAGAACATCTATTCACATAGTAGGAATTGTGCCAATGAGTTTTGAAGACATGAAGACTATTATTTTCAGCATTTTGGAGTAGATTCAACAAGTTTTAGGAGAATCAATAAAAAGTCATCTTGACTCTTTTTCTCCAGCCACTTGAAGAAGATTATGATCAGAATTTTGTAGCCAAGACACATACAACTCATCCATTTCCAAAGGGTAAGTTAAGGTACATCATTTTCTAACTTTTTATCATAGAATTCCCTAAAAAGCTAGAATGATAATTGTTGGAAAAACATTTCGCTTCCTCATTTCATAAAATTGCCAATACCATCAGTTGGGGGGGAATACATTCATATTCATATCTTGCCATGTTCATATCATATTCAGAAGCCCACATAATTCCAAAATATATTAACTATTACATTATTATTATGAGCATACAATGGCTTTTCAAAAGTGCTTAAAGGATAATTGGATACAAACACAATCATGGCTGTCACACAAGAACCAACCATGATGCAATCCAATAAAGATGTGCTTTGCAACAATAATCAAATTATCATTATGCAAAGTTTAAAGATCAAAATTGAATGCAACAAAAAAATATGGTTGTAACACAAGAACCAACTATGTTGCAATTCAAGTAAAACACTTTGCAGAAGTATGAAGTTATCAAATGATATCATGCAAAGTTAAGCCAAAGCTCAAGGATCAAAAGAATTAATGTAATATATATTGCATGAGGACATGCAATAGCTTCAGTTGGGGGGTATGTTGGGTCTTGAAATTGTCATTCACTTCCATTACACTTTCACTATCATGTCCATTATATCACTTCCATTTCACCTTCATTTCACTACCATGTCACTTCATTCATCTCACTTTCATCATTATTAGGTCACATTTAAGTTTGAATTTGTGGTTAAAAATTAGAAAATAATGTGCATATGCTTATACCTAACAAGTGGGATGAGGTTGTTGACATGTGTAGGTCAAAAGGAAGCTTTTAAAAGACCTTTATGTGGCATCCTAAGGCCAAATTCGAATTTGAGTGGAGAAGATTATGGGATCATGAGGATATGTGTCACATTTCCTATTTGTATTGAAGCTCTAAGAAGACATGTGTCTTATCATTTCCTATTGTGATTATAACTCTAGAGGTATAGGGAGAGATTCATGGAATCTCATTAATGAGATGACTTCTCATATTTTAGTATAAATAGGACATCTCTCTCTTTTATTTGGGAGCTTTGTAAACTTTGTTAGCTCAACTTGTTGTACTTTGTAATTTTGAAAAATTTGAATAAAGCTTTGAAGTTCCCAACATGGAATGAGATGTGAAGTAGGAGATGTCATGGAGCATATTAGAATGTAAGATAGAGTAGATTTTATTTTGTAGTTTTGCTTTGATTTCATTCAAGTATGTCATTTTATTTCTATGATTGTTTTCAAGTTTAATAATTTAGATTTCCCATTCATGCAAGTTTAGTTCATGCAAATATTTTCAACCGGTTGATTGTAGATCTATCTAACTGTGTAATCTATGCTTAACAAAATAGTCCGAGAAAATAGTCCTCCTATTTTCTAATTGGTGCTTGGAGCATTAGAACACATAGTAGATTTGATGTTAGTTTAATAACTCATGTTGTAAGTGAATATTTCCGAAAGCCCTTTCAGTTGATGGTTCATCTTAAAACTAAGTGGTGAAGTATTTCATTTATGAATAAGTCTTTCTCTGCATTTTTATGTTTACTTTTTCTTAGAACAATGAAGTATGGAGTCCCTCAAAATGCTATTACAAGAAGGTAGTTCTCCCAAAATTGTGTAACAGAGTGATAAAACACTTCATTTAGCTATTATAGTAGATTAGTTGCAATTTCACTTTCAGTCTTAGTCTTTCATTTAAATTTCATTTTCACTTTTAGAACAATGAAATATGGAGTCCCTCAAAATGCTATCACAAGGAGGTAGTTCTCCCAAAATTGTATAGCAGAGTGATAAAACAATTCATTTAACTGTTATCATTTTTGCTTTCATTTCATAGACATTTTTTTCAGCTTAGATTAATCTAACTATTCAAAGTTTTGATTTGTTCATTTCCTTTTCTCCCTTCTTTAGAAATTAGATTTTATCATTAAAAGAGATTTAGTTGTCCATTAACATTTAGAGATTTCATTTAGAAGCATAACTTTTCTTTATTATATTAATTTCCTTAAGCATGAGAAACAAAACCCCCAAAAACAACATAAACTATAAAACAACGAAGTAAGACAAAGGTTAAATGAGCACATATAGTGCACCACATTTCATCAGTTTACGATACCCGGATTGATAATTTATGTAGAGAAATTTAGGACACTAAATTGACTAGACAATACTTCTCAGTCACTCGAATTTTAGGACAACCAAATCGCAACCTCATCATCCTTATGTAATCTCACCATTCATCGAAGTTTTCCTTGTGCGTACCCCACCATCGTGTGGGCGTAGCACGCAATGCCAAATCTAGTGCTTGGAAGCGATGATCCTCAGGGACTTCTCGTACAAAGGCATCCAAAAAATTATCTACATTAGTTAAACCATTATAATAGGGTAGATTTCTTACCTCCGATGACACATAGTGCAACGATTTAGTCATCATGTTGCAACACAACGTAGATAGTTCATGCAACCTATTCTTCCAATGCTCCAACTCTTCATTTGAATCTGAGGTATAGGAGCTTTCCTGGTCCCATGGAATCCGTCCATCAACTGTTGGCTTAATCTAGCCTTAATCTCGCGTAGTTATTTTGTAAATTTGATCCAAGTCATCATCACTTTCTTCATAGTCACGAACCGGTTCAGTATAGCGTGGTCCTTCCGTAGGGCCCAAAGGTACTACAACCCGAAGCGATTTCCTCTCGAACGACATTGTTATTTTCTTCAAGTTGATGACTCCATTCATACTAATGGCCCAGTCAATTCCAAGGAGTGCAGGGTATGGATTGCTCTCGTCAACAATTTCTATTACTTTAAAATCAGCTAGTGCGCTCGCACCTTCTATATCTACGGTGACTCCATGTAGTCATCCTATAGGGATGATCTTCTACTGGTTCTCTATCCTTAGCTAGATCGAAGACCACTGCAGTGTAGGTCTCCCCATTCTCTCCGATGTCTTTTTCAGAAAAACGTTTGCGTCAGACCCCAGACCCAGAATAACCTGGTCCATCTCATAATCTTCTATCTGCGCGGTGAGCCTCATCTTGTGCCTTATTCTTGCCTTATGTTTTCCAATTTTTATTATTATGCGGTGTCCATCAAGAGTGTTTTCTTTACTAGCACACTTGCTTATTAATTCCTGTAGGCCTTTCATAGCCTTGCTATCGTGCATAAGTTTCATGCAGGTTTCCATGAACGTGGTAAGTAAAGAGGGATCAACCTCTGTAGGCGCGCTGGTTTCTAGTACTTTGTTCTGACTTCTTGAAGTAGATGTCCCATCGAAGCTTTTCTTGGCCTCCATAAATGTTTCCTTCGCATGCGCCATTTCAAAACCAACTTCCTTCTCTGGGGCATTGTGAACCCATATGTCTTCTTTAGGTTGTTTTCCCTTATCATCCCCAATGGTTACTCCTTTGCTCAGCACGATATGCACATTCAGATCTTCCTCACGGGGCTTGGCTCTCATCATTTGTAAGTTTTGCATAGGTTTTTGAAGCTGTGCCTTCTTCTCCTACATCTTACTGATCAACACAAGGCACTTTTCTATAGTATGGTCAAATTGGCTGCAGTACTGGCAGGACGGGCATGTCTGATTCTGACACTCCCGCGTGTAGTGCCTTGGCATCCCACAGTTATAGAAAATAACTTGATTGCGACCTCTACCAGGTCCTCCTCCTCCTCGGACCCATCCTCTTCCTTGATAACCTCCACGCTCTCCTCCGATGCCTTGATTTGTAGGCTGAGTCTCTACTTGCATTCGGTAGGTAGGCGTTCTTTCCATCATCAGCTCGTAGCTATGACAATGGTGCTCATTGTGGCCAATCGATTTGCAGAAATTGCAGAACAATTGTTGTGGTGTCTGAATGAATTTTTGCAGTAAATGACAATTATCTGTTATGTGTTTTCCAACCACCAAACAAATAACGCACCATAGAGCGGGCCACGCACCCGTTCCTGGTGGAGCTTCTTGCCTCAGGGGAATTGGTCCCCCTGCTGTAATATCATTTGTGAAGATAGGGCAGTGCTCTTTATCATGCCCTTGGCTCTTACATTTGAGGCACCAGATTTCCTCACACACCTCTGGCCTAGCCTCCTTCTCTTTTTTAAAGCTCTGTAATTCCAAGCAGAGGTTCTACAACTGCGAGTGAATCTGCTGGACTCCCAAAGTCATGTCCTAAATAGGTGTTTCATGCAATCTCATCATGATTTCCAAGGCTTCCTCCTGAGTTCCTATCTTCTGCTGTGACAAAGCAATCCTCAGGTGGGGCAGAAGCGAGGCTATAAACCACTCATGGTGCTGACCATCTATGAGCTGCATGTTAGCTTCGCAGATCACACATTTCAGCCTTTGATCTAATTCCCGAGGTGCCTCACCAGCCCTCATTTTGATTTCCTTAAATCCAACGACTCACTGCTAGTCAGGCTTAGGCTTACTAAACTCCTTATTTAAATCATCCTTAGTATTTACTAGTGTTGCTAAAGGATGATCAACACAATACTTAATATACCATGTCAACGCCTAATCCTGTAGAGCAGTAACTAAGTGCACCTTCTTTATGTTGTCATCAGTGATCTGTTGCACGGTCTATACAACATTCACAACAAATGAGAACTGATCTATATCTTCTCTCCCTATACCCTTGAAAATCGACAACTTTATTGAGTTCGACATGTTGAACGATGGTGGTGGTGGCGACAGTGTGGGCGAAGGTGTATGCTGTGGAGGTATGGGTGGAGGTGGAGTGGATGGATGATGTATTCATGGAAAACCCTATCTTATCAGTGGGAACACACTCTATGGTGAGGCTTGTGACGTTCCCTTTTCGCCTCTCAAAGGAGGTCCAATCAATGGGCTATATTCAGTTCCTTTTTCTGGATTTCTGAATATCCATCCACTTCGTGCAGATCCTAACATCAACGCAACAACATAACCCGTTTCTCACACAAGAGCATCTTAATCCAAGAATTCAAAGATCTCAATACTTGCCTCACGGTCCCTTGAAGAAGCGTCACTCTGCTTTAGTGTAGCTGATTGAGGTATCAACCGCAAACTCTGTAACAAATCCTCCTATAATTCGTGTGATGCAGGAAAGTGTTCCCTCTTTTTGACAGAGGCAACCCCTCTAGCCCTAGAGTGGGTCTAGTCACAAACAAGGACAGATCAAAAATAGCTTTCCTTAAACAGTCATAGTTGGAGGCCTACCTCAACCGGTGGTTGATGGAGTTCCGTTGCGCTACTATAGCTTTCGCTTCCTTCTCCTCAATGAGTGATCAACCTGAACAATGAAAAGGAAATACAACAAAGCACGTAACTAGAAAACAACAATGATCTATTTAATCACAAAGTCAAGAAGTCATGAGCTATCAAGTAAATTACATAGGAAAACATCATTGATTGTATTAATAATGAAATAAGAGCAAGCTTACAACCAAAGTCTTGACATCACAAGCCTTCTCAGAGGAATCCAGCCAGCATGTTCTTCAAGCATTCACTCTTTGAAGATGGATCTCCCAACATAAAAAGTCTCTCTCTCACTCATAAGTTTTACATAAAATCAAGGGCACTTCACAACCTTCCACAAGCTATCAACACTCTCACACTTGTTCACACTCACACCAACTATCTATCAAAAGCACTAACAACACTGCTCAATCCAAGAATTTTCCAACTAGCTGATCATAGCAAAGGTGAGTGTTTAAATAGGAGAAGGAGTCTCCATGAAAGGTGGAAGAGAGAGCTTATCCCCAAGGAAGGTATCACAATTGACGGAACTGCCACACCAGGAAAGGAAGGGCGACACAAAATATGCCAACAACTAGGTCTGGAGTCATCCAGAAGGCCGATTGTTGGAACAAATTCACCCAATCTGGATCATCACGAGTACATAACTAAGCTTTAGCACTGACATTGCTAGTGAGCAATGTAGCCAGTCAGATCATCGCTAAAGATAATAAGCAACCTCGCGCTGGAGCATGAAATCGGACCATTGCGGGAATAAGATGTACTTGCACGCTGGCAGCGCGGATGGACTATTCATGAGCGCCGTTCAGCGCGTATATTAACTCCATAGTCACGATGAGGCAGATAACTTAGGAAAAGTGGGTCAATCGACAGCATAAGAGAGCATTTGTTTAGTATGAGCATGTCTGACTTGGACACATGACACAGTGGATGGACTGGGAGTGAAGGCAGTGACAAATTATTGTGTAACAATTCGCTCGAGCCAGTGGTCAACAACGCACACGATCTTGTGTTCAGAAGCTTCCAACCTTCACACTAGCTCTGGAGTCCACACTACTGGACCGTCAAGCCTCCACCTTCCTTGGCTATTTTCCAACTTAGCTATCCACTCGTATAGTTCAATTGGGAAGGTGCAAAAGAAAATTTTGTGTATTTATGTGTACGAATATCTGTCCAACCACTACTCCTTTGATAGGCGTGGATTCCTATTCTCTTGCATCGTGAATTCATGAATCTTCCTATCCAACCACTTGCCAATTTCCTTCTTGGTCACATTCTAGTGATGCGACATCACACATATCCTTATGCAAATCCCGGTCCCAGCAACATAACCATTTGTTGGCTTAGTGGCTCTTGACCCAGGTTCAGACTTAATTGTGCCAAACAAAACCCTACATTACTGGCCCTTTTGACATCAACCCACGTAGCGCAGGATGAAGTCTCACCCGAAGCAGTATGGGGGGATGTTGGAACCAAGTTTCTACATCTAGAGATTAGTGTGATGTCTTTTATTTCCCTAGGTCTACCTTCCCGTAGATCTATAAGCCCCTAAGGCTCGGTACTGCAACTTCATTTAAATGGCCTTTAGACCTTCGCGAAGGTCTACGATAGGTTTTTGCGGACCCTTAACAGATGAATCATCCACTTACGTGCACCATAAAGCAACTTGTTAGAAAATTATATATTACAGAGCAATGGAACACATAAAATATTGCAGAAATATAAACATAGAAAAATGCATAAAACAAGAGAGACACAAATAAACGTGGTTCACCCAGTTTGGGCTATGTCCACGAAGAAAGAACTAGTCCTTCCTTTTATACTATCCATCAAACTGAAGAGATACAACCTACAACAGGTCCACTGTAACACCCTCTTTACTCTCAATATCCTCTCTCTTCCTCACTCAGAATACAGATATACATAGACACAATACAATTCCCTCATATATAGTGAGGGGTTCCCTTCTAGGGCAAAAAACCCTAAATTAAACATAACTTCTACCGTCAGATGATCCGCCTAATGAACGACCCAGATTGAATAGAAATTACGAGACTTTTACAAGGCAATTTTACATCTATTTTTAGCTTCGGGGGCACTGCCCCTGAAACCCCCCGCTAGGGGCGGCTCCCCAGAGGTCGCAGCCACCCCCCTGGGCCCCCCGCAAAAAATATTTTACAGAAGATAATCGAGATCCACACCCAACACAACCCTAGATTTGAGTTCTCACAGATCTACTTAAGTATTCAATAAACATAACATAATGTATTATAATCTTCGCTTAAATACTTAACATGCATTGCATACAATTAACAAGACTTATCCAAAAGAGTCACACATCAATACATCATTATTTCATAAAGACATGATTCCATCACAACATATATCATTATTTCATAAAGACATGATTCCATCACAACATATATCATTATTTCATAAAGACATGATTCCATCACAAACATAAATAACATAAGTAAACAAATAAACACATGAATTTATTTAACATTGTTCTTTATTAATCTTCAATATAATGTTACAGACTCAAAACTCCCTCACGCACTCAGTTGTAGACTCTACTCTAGGCCTCCGTGCACTCAGTTATAGAGCCTTTTCCCTTCTATCTACATGTTGTTTACTTACCCTTTTTCTCAGACATAGACATAACATCTATCTCTATCTCCCTTAAACTCTCTAAGACACACCTATTTATAGCTTTTTACATACAATCCCATGGTTTACATACAATCCCATGGTCCACAGACCATGGGTGGATCTCAAAACCGACTTGACTTTACATAGATAAGGGGCTAAAACCCCTTTTGACTTCTAACTATCTACGTGCTCCGTATCCACAAATTGCGGAGACTTTACATCTTTTTACCAAAATTTACATCAAAAATTGTGGTTTTAACCTCAAAAACTGACCCAGGGGACCCCATCCCAACACAAGAAGATCGAGAATTTCGCTCAACTAACTTCTCATACATATTCAGTAAGGAAATACAACAACCTTCAACCTACTAATTCATACATACACATTAAATTTCAGAATAACATTTAAACATCAAGTATTGAACAACATTTACAATTCCTTTGTTAGAAAGGAATGCACTTATTTGTTCCTCTTATTATTTTTATACACTAAAGAATGGAATGCTACTCTCCACCCAACCGTAGGAACAAATACACTAGAAATTTCTTGTAGCTAGGCACCCTCAAGACAGATCCAATATATAAAGGATGATTGACTCAATGTGTTACAACAAAGATCAATTAAGGGATAGAGAATGAAGGTCAAATGATCCTTCGCTATATGGGAAACATGGATTCTGCCTCTCAAGCAATGATTATGGGCTAAAAACATAACAAAATATGGCCATTAAGGTTAGCTACAACATAACAGGAGATTCCTTCACCACTTCCTATGGTTCCCTTAGTGATCCTACCTCTTTCTAGTGCTTCACATGTACAAACACAACCAAACAATATATTTCTTCTTGGTATACTTGACTCAAGAAGAGGGATCTCTCATTGGTTTCCTAAGCTATTAAAATTTAGTCTTGGCCTCTATAGTCTAATCCCTAAACATGGGTTTACATGTTGTAGGGTTACATGTTCACACTGGTTATGGGTTTTCACACAATTTTGGTCTCTATTCTCCAATTGCTACAATACTCCTCCAAACACAACAATTCCAAATGACGTCCATTCCCTATGAGTGTTTATTCACACATGAGAGGTTTGGGGTTCCCTTCTAGGGTTTTGGAGTCAAATAGGGATGTTGTGAAGTACATAGTCTTGAGTGGTTCCTATACCATCCTCCCCCATCCTCTCATAACTTCTTGGAATATTGGTAGTTCAATGATAAACATTAGGGGTGACAACATAAAATTTGGGGAAGATAGAAAAATTTCCATTCTCCATTATGGGCTTCCTAAGCAAGTTATCCTTCCAAATATTAGGATTTATACAAGCTTTTTGCTTTTATTTAGATTTAAGAGTTTTATAATTAAATCAAAATATTTACATTAGACAATATTGGCAATATTTCCATGTTGGATTTCCAACATTAGCATCATTTAATTACATTATAAAATGTGGGGATTAGAAAGAGTGATGTTACAATTGGTCTATGATTAGAGGCTAGCCAGGGGAGGATTTGAGATAGAGGTGTGATTTTTTCTTTTAGCAGGGATCTATGGATGATGAATTTATCAAGCATGGCCATAATGTGCCTAGGTCCTAATTGTTTGTTAGACAATGTGAACTTCCATTTTAGCGACTTAAGGTCAACCAGATCAAGGGAAGATATAAGTTCTTCTATATTTTCTCTAAAGGGATCCCTTACCAATGAGGCCCATTTTTTCTTAGACATGAACGATGGCGATATTACCATTATGTTACTATATTGTATCTTTGAAACTTGAGAGATACTTCTAATATGAAAATTTATCTAGATATGAATTTGGCATGTACACATTGACAAACTTGACAATCTTACCTAATGGGTTGTGAAGAAATCTTGCAACATTCTATTGCATTGAAGAAAATTCTTGTATGAAATGGAAGTGGTCCGAAGACCATATTGTGCATAATCCTCTTGATGCTCCTCTTGAACATGTAGCATTTTCTATACTACTTTCCCAAATTATATTGCTTTTATGAGGGATAATTTTTCCTTTAGTTTAGTCTCCTATAGTAAAATAATTTGGGGATTTGTTAATAGGGAAAAATGTACCCCCAACAACAAGGGGATCTCTATGGTGCAAAGCAACAATTAGAAAAAAACATCATTTGGGATGGGAGTCCCATATGGTTTGTGGGCCTCGCTGCCACCATGTGTGTTTCCTATTGGATTTCAAATGAAGCGATGTTAACATGAGGAAAGGTATGAAATACCTAGAGAATGAGGATGAAATAAACCCACAGTTTATACACTTTGAGTACAAGATACAAGAATATAACAACAAAACAATGAGAAGAAGAATATCTTAAGAGGAGTCAGTGAGCTAAAACCATCTACGATATACATGAATAAGAAAGTACTCTAAGTTAATTTCAAATTAGTTTGCAATAGATTCCCATTGTTAGTGTGGAATGAAAGAGTAAAGATTCAAGCAAACACATGAGAAATAAGCTTCGAATTAGTTCATAAATATATAACCCATATGAAAGCACACATGCCCAGATAATAGAAGTACCGAACAACCATTATAACTACCATGAAAATTTGCAAGAAACAATTCCAAGAGTGAAGAGATTTTCATTAATTATATTTCAAATCCAAGTACATGTACGTCAAGTCCATCAAAATCCAATAGTGGAAGGTGGGATGATCATGTCATCTCCAACATAAGCCCATTTCCTCACCATAACTCAGCCTAAAGTCTGCCAAGAGCAAGAGCACTCAAAGCTATCTAAGTACACAGAACTCTCTGAATGTTAAAAGAACTTAAGTGCAAAGCCCCTACCACTAAGAATTTGATGAAAGAGGAATGTGAAACCCCATATTAAATGTGCTACATACATACTATTATAACTACAATATACTATCATGTTGCTATTATGATACCAATGTCATAACAATGCTCTCTCTTCTCATAAGAATTGTGATGCAACTGGCTAATTTATTACTTTGATTGCAACTAGAAATAAAATGTTGAAATACTCTTAAAAAATAACACCCACCTTTGGGTCCCTACTACGACTAGATTTGATAGAATGTCATATCTAAAAACAGTGCCTTCCAATGATTTTATGTGTGCCCTCCTTGCAGTAGATTAAATATGCATAGAAATACACTGCACCCTAACCTAATTCAAAGCAATGCTTAAGTTGTTAAGGTTAGTATAAGGGAAATAAAACACCCTCTCCATTGGTCTTTATGTTGATCTGGATCATATAATGCCTTATGGGCTGGTAGATAGAAAAGAGGGCACAAATGCGACTTTTCTGGAAGGTAAATATTAATTAGTTAGAGATAAATGCATTTTATTACTGCAAATATATTCCAACAACCATCATTAAACTCATAACAAATAATTTTCCCAATTTTCTCAGCCCTTCCCCACAAGAGAAAAATCATAAGAAAAGCACCCAAGATTATGAAAGAGAGGCATACTCAATGAAATCATATTTCAACGTTCTCCCTGATGGGTGTACACATCCTTAACAATTAAATTTGAGCTTCAACATCCAACATTAGCAGGAATTTTGGTGTTACCATTGGCTCCAACTTGGAGATAGTATATTCCAATGGGATCATGAGAACCCTAGAATGCTATACGATGACAAAGACCCATAAACTTGCTTGCATTCCATATATTTTATTCCCAAGGATTTTTTATATAGACTGGAACGTGTTTCTTCGGTTCCTTTGGAAACATACTACTCAAAAGTTGGAGAAGTAACAAAATAACTATCCCTTATAAGTTGAGCACAAATTTTACAACCCTCATAAAGAAATTCTCTTCCTACTCGAGTCATTAATATTCTCACAAGCTCCATTATTTTCAACTCTTCATATCTCATACTTCCATCCCTATCCCATCTCATTGTCATGGGAGCATATATTACATGTACTCACAAAAGTAGATGTTGAGACTCCCATGCCACCAAAAGGAATGCTACATTTTCATCTAAGTCTTTATCTAAAGGTACAAAAGTCTAGATATGACTAAACATCTGAATTGGATAGGGGAATTTGAAACATCTAGTTGACAAGATATATTTCCCTTGTGCATTATGTCACAAGGAGGAGTGGTTGGTGTTAGCATAGAGAATGCCACTAGGCAACACTATGTTGCATAATTACTCAACTCCTTGAAATATCATCATAGATTTACTCAAATCTTTGTGACATATCAAGTGATTAGTAATAATATGTCTTACTTATATGAGATTGGATCATAATTTGACTCCCTAGTCTATAATTGAGTCATTGTTTGTCTTCCCTCTTTGCGATTGAGTCACAATTTGCCTCCCTAGTCTACTATTGAGTCACAAATTAACTCCCTTGATAGAAATGTGAAATAAACCCTTGGATAGTGCTAGAACTATGTTGTCATTGATGGAAAAGGTGATGAGGATGATGGAAAAGGAAAATAATATGATGTGATATTATATGAATATGTATTTTGAATGGTGGTGTATCCTGATCAAAGGTAATGAAATGGAAAAAGCACAGAATACTGCAAGAAGCATGAAGATCAACTTAAGGAATGTAAAAGGGAAGGGTGGAAATGGTGTAGAGAATTTGAATCCATTTTCGATAAAGAATATAACTTAAAATTCTATTGGGACCCACTTAGATGGAAAGAACTCTGAAAGATCTTTCCAGTGGTTTGTGGAATATCAAAAATGACCTCTTGGATTGAAATTTATGGTCAATCAGAGGTAGATACCCCAAAAAGTTGAAGATTACAGAGCTAAATTGGTGGAGGACCTTTGGAGCAATTTTAAGTATGGCACATTACCAAATTAGGTGGAGTCTTTAGCGAAGCGACTATCCAGAGTGTTGGTCGAATGTGATAGATAACAATGCAACAAAAATCATTATGATTAGTTGTTGGTGGAGCCTGTATAAAATCTCATATTGGTGGTTGTACGAAGATGGTTCAAAGTTAAGCACAAAAGTAACAAGTGGGATGACAAACTTGGCATGATGTAAGCATGGGATGATGCTGCAAAGGAATATGATTAGTGAGGTTTTTAAAGCGGCATGCTACATATGACAAGTAATACTAGAAGGTCTTTCCCAGAAGAACAAAAGACATGGCTTTGACAATAGCGATGATAAAGCATTTCATTGGTGCAATTCTGCAAGTAGGAGGCCCCACTTAACACATAATCTTGGTGGGTGTTTCCTCAGAGGATTCAAAAGAGCACACAGGTGAATGCCCAAGATGAAGTTGGCATGGGAAAATGTGGTCTGAAAACAAGAACAAAAAGGTTTTATTATTGGCGGAAGTTCAAATAAAGGTTGTCCTTAGTGCCAATTCATCCCAACAGGTAATACCTCAGAAAGTTAAAGGTGCATCACAAGTTTAAAAAGGGCGGAGGATGAGTGAAATCTAGGATAGTGTAGCGGAACAAAAGCCTAATGAAATTGCAACTGTACTAGCGTGGAAAGCAAGTGCAACATTAAAAAGGCCAGGACCCTTATAATAATTTAACGAAGGAAATTATCGCGATACACAACAAACTGATGCACTTATCTTCATATGAAATTTTAATATCAATAGATAACAACTGACTTACCATAATATTGAAGGAATTTCAATGCTCTGTCACTAAGTTTCCATCCTTCATACTCAATTTATACAACTTTTCCGCAAGAAAAAATTGTTCACCAGAGACTTAGATTGATACAAAGTCCCTAACTTGTCCCACAAAGCCTTTGTTGTAGCTTCCCCTGATACATTCAACAATGAATTTGAGAGATACAATCATTTTGTGATTTTCTCCTTCCAATATAACTTCACCTAGACTTCTATTGACATTCATATTGGTGTTGTAAATGGATCTAAAACAATCCACTAATCTCTGTCCACCAAAATATCCTCCATCTTGAGCTTCCACAACTCAAAAATGTGTCCATTGAATTTCTCTATCCCTATCTTTCCATAGTTCACCATCTTATTTTATGCAAGAAATTATCCTTCATATCTCCCACTATAACATGGTCTACCATAGGCCTGAGAAACAAAACCCTCAGTCGCAAAGGCATCCCCTTGAATCCAAAACAACTCTGATTCCAAATGTAGGTTTTGACCCTATACATAAATTACTTGCAAAAAGACTCTTAAAATATAAAAATATACAATGGAAATAACATAAAGTATATACAAATATTTCTCTTGGAACCCAAACTAGAAAAAACAGATTGGTTTTTCATTATATTCCTTTCAATGTTATAATACATTATATATATGTTGAAGCATTCATAAACCCCAATCCATTAATCTTAGATTAAAATAAACCGTAGTTCCCTTGACCAAATCTAAAAAATACCATGGGAAAAAAAACCATCATGCCTAAAACCATGCGCAAAAACCGTGTGTAAAACCATGGGTAGGTCCACCCACCATCCTTTTCTCTACCCTGCCTGTGACCCCCCCATTGTGCTAACACAACGTAATAATACATGGATCTAGTCATGGAAAGAATATAACACATACCCAACATGTTGTGGGGGAAATTTTTGTTGTTGTTTCTAGGCTATGTTTCTCTTGTATCATAGGGGTCAAATTCTACTATTTTTGGGTTGAATTTCTCTTGCGTTGCAGAGATCAAGTTTTTTCTACAAGTTGGAGGCTGAATGAATACCTGTGTGGGCCAAAATGATATTCTTAAGAATGACAAAATTAATTGTTGTAGGAGGGTCGAGTTACCTATCTCATGGTACATCAATTTTTTAGTTATTTAGGATTGAATTTCAAGGTGTTGAATTGTCAATGGACTAAAAATTGAATTAGCCAGAAGGATTGAAATTACTGTCTCTCAAAGGGCTAAATTGAGGGCTGAAATTATGTTACTCAGGAAGGCAAAATTTTTAGGGTTTGATTTCATTTTCTCTAGGGTCGAATAACCCATGGAGGACAAGTTACAAAGCTAGGGAGTAAAGCTAAATGCTTTTTAAATATCTCCATTATGTTCCTTCCAAATTAATTCATGTAATTTCCTTCGGATTTATAAATAAAATAGTTGGAACTTGCAACATTTTTCTACAGTTTCTGGAATGATTACAATTCATTGTTGAATATTCTGGAAACAAATTTATAGTGAATTTATTAAATTCAAATTTTTGGAAATTAAGCCAATTATATAAGAGGGATATTGTAAAACCTCCACTAAATCCTTTACTCACTTGCCAGGAGAAGTGCTCCCAATATTTTTTTTGCTAATTGGTGTTTTCCTTGTAGTTGGCTAAAGAAAAGATGGAATAGAGATGTTGCTTCTTGGCTAAATTATTATGGAGTCATTAGAATAGGTTGCAATTTAAAATATCAACACTATTATTAGTATTGCCTAATCAACTTTAAAGAAAAACTATGGTACTATAATGAGATTGAGAATGTAAAAAGTTGGTTTAATAGAGAGAAACCATTAATATTAAGTTAGAAGATCAAAATTATCTCTCTACTATTTCTAGCATCAAGAGGAAAATAAATATTGTAAAAATAATAACAAACTCCCTTGAGATTTTGTTGGTAGGCCAACCCCCTATCTTTCATTTTTATTGAAAAATAAAGGCCCCCTCTTTAGTTTTTTTTTTCTTGCTTGTTTTCACTTAATTAGATTTGAATTGGCTAAATTCCTGCATTCTTTCTTTGATCATCACTTTTATTTTTATTGTTTTAGTATGGGATCTATTTCACTATTCATTGAAATACAAGGATTTACTTTCCTAATTCCTATGACCAATACTAATAAATGGTTTCCCTCAATTGCAAGATAATTGCTAAATTAAGAGCCACTACATAATTATAGATTTTGTAGCGGCATAGACTTATGTTTTTAATGATAATGGGGTAATTGTTAAACATTAATATAGTGATTTCCTATACTTATCTTTCATTTCAATGTTATTTGCAATTTCAAATATTTTATTTTCACATTCATGGTCTTAAACTAAAGTATGGAACCTTGGTTTATTGCATTGTATATTTTAATTGATTGCCGATATGAATTAATCATTGTTATAGATCCATTTGGGCACATCACTCCCATCATTAAGATCAGTACTATTAAGGCTCATCAACCCCTAATTCAATTGCTACATGCCCTAGACAAGTCATCACTTTGAATGCCTCCTTCCCTGAGAGTTTCTTGGCCTGAAGCCCTTTAGAAATGCCTCCTTGAGGGACCAACACAACCTTGGTAAGGGGTAAGTACGCTTCAATGTAGGTAGGCCCATGTCAGGGTGCTTAGCAGAGCACTTAGGCCCACTTTGACCTGTGTTGGGCGAGATTGAGTGAAATCATCATAAGGTTCTAGGAATATTCCTATCTTCTGGAGCCATCTAGAAGATTACCACACTTATCATCTCCTATGAGCTCGAAATTGGATAGGGAATGAGTTAAGTAACCTCATATCCTCTTAGCCCTTCCTCCATGGAAACTAACTCTAAGTTTGGAAGGCCATTCAATACCCTAATTTATGACCAAACCTCCTCCATTTTCCTATAAATTGAGCATTCATCTAAGTGATCAGGGGCTGGACTTTGAGAATTTGTAAGGAGATACTATTGGTGTGAATATTGAGATTGTAAGCAAGTATTTTTATGCTACCGGAGTGTTGTGATATTGATGTGATGTTGGTTGGAACCCAAGCTGGAAGAGTGAAAATGGATCAGACTTCATGGTTGTAATTCTTCCTTCTACTTAATAAAGTTGTTTACACCTTTTCCCACATTCTTGTCTTTATGTATGATGATTATATGTGTAAATGCTTTCGATTCCATTTTCTTATAGTAGATAGATCTCTTGCTTTGATTAGTTTTTGTCCTCTATTTATGATTGTAGGTACTTGTCGAGCGGATTAAGTTAGAGAAGGAGCGACGTGAGCCAAACAAAGGAGACAAAGGGAAAGCCAAAGATAACAAGTAGATCCCTTGTCTTATTTATCTTCGATAGAAAAAGATTAAGCACTTTAAATCTACTGTTCTAGGTGTAGCTACCCACCTAGGAAAATTGTGTTTACCCGTAGATGCAAAATTTCACATAACAATCATGCCATATCTGCCTCTAATACACTCTATTTAATGTCCCATTGATTTTGAATTGAATGTATGATTTCGGCGATTCATTTCATAGATAGGCACTTATGGTAAGTACATGGTTTGATCGATCTATCATCTAAGTACACCTTGTCACCCACTAACCTGGAAGTTTAATGCCTAAGTGTCGATCTGTATCAATGCCAATTGGCATATGGTTTGATTACAATTATTTGTCCACATTCCAAGGTCATCCTCACTCTGTCATAAACTTGTACCTAACAATTTTTGATTTGATCTCTAGAGTTTCCTCAAGAGAGTTTCATCAAACCATTCATTTTTATCATTCTCATTTTGGTCTCGAGGTTTCTGTGACTTAGGGTTTCATGTCTAGTTACAACCCCTATTCCATTGTGACCTGTAACTTTTCCTCTATAACATGCCTCTAGTAGTCTGAACAAATCTCATTGGAGTAGAAATTGTAAAGGCATATGAAGAGTGCTTAGCTTTATTTTGTCAAGTAGGTTGGTGGTAGTTCTTGCAACAGTGTCAAGGGCACAGTAATGAAGTGGTCATGGTTTTACTATGTCTTTCAATGGAATAAGAGCTTACGTTGGTGAAAATTAAATTAAAAGCAATTTACAGCTTGTGGCAGCAACCACAAATTACCCTTAGAAGGTGAACGTTGGTCCAAAAATGTTGCAGTCAAAAGCATTCCATGGAAGGAACTATTGGAAAAATAAGGATTGTAAGTAGCTTGTTAAAGTTATGCATATATCCTCTCAAAGCTAAATGGCGTAAACTATTACATTTGATTAATAAATACATAACCTTCGAGGATCATTACAATGTTGTTTTCATCTATCACATTTGGATTTTGAGGGCCTTCTTAGACCGGAAACTTAATTTTCCTTACTTTCTCCTGAACATTTTAACAAAGATGTCAAAGACTTACCATGTCAAGCATAAAAACCCCGAACAATATCTTTGTCATCATGGGTTAATATGTATATTGCTTAGATATCGCTTAGCTCAGACTAGTGATGATTGAGATTTGTTTCTCACTCTAAATGGATGCGTTAAACCACTGACATTTGATCTTGTTCAGTCTTTTGCCACTACAGTTCTTGACCATTTTATTTCAACTCCATCCATGGTTGAGTATGTTAGGAAAAAACCGGGGGGGGGGGGGGTGTGGGGTGGGGGGGGGTGTGGGGTGGGGGGGGTTAAATCAATATTTTGCACACTTCAATTTCAATTTCGTATTTTGATTTTTATACGCGACTGTTGTAAAGAAAACTAGTGTCTATACGCGATTGTTACTATGGAAACATGCATGTATCTAGATAACTTATTTGATACCTAGTGAAATATTAATCAATGCATTTTCATTCCATTATTCATAGAGTAAACAATAATTATGAGAAGTTAAGAAGCAGATAGAACATTAACACACACAACCATATGAGCTCCTGGATTTTTAGGTGGAAATCTAATGTGGGAAAAAACCACCATTGTTGTTGTCTCTGTTTTCTTATTTTATTAAAAATAATATTCTTACAATATTGTAATAACACAGACTTTAACCAGTATGCAGGATCCTACCTGCAAAAGGCTACAAACTTCTCTCATTTTCCAGCTCCTACTGGAAGGGACCTACAACCCCCTTTCTAAAGACTGCTATCCTCAACTCTTTATGGATCACTTTTCAGAATGTTTCAAACTAGATCACTTCCAACAATTCTGAAATCAACTACTCAAATACTGGATCATCAAATATTTTAATGTAATCAATGCAACTTGATCAATTTAGAACAAATCATACCAATGCATAACCACTCATCAATATACCAAGTCAAACATTTCTACCCATCATAAAAACCAACTGCTGCCACTGTAAACCATGATAAAGCATGCATCAAATTGTATACGATATTATTCTTATTCACACATGCATATGTACACGCTTCTCCTAAATAATACCCGTGTACAGATCTAAAAATATTGATAGCTGAATCTGAATCACCATGCCACTGAATCAATCACCCAAAAAGATATTGAAGCCAACATAAATCAATGAGCCAAATACATATCATCATATAGTAGCATAATCACTTAGTCAAATTATAATTCATAGTCAATTTAGCCCAATCAGTACTGTCAAACGCATATTATTATAAGAGATACTTCATCGACAAACAACAACAAACACAAAAAAAAAATCACAACCATTATTATCAGAACATACTACTAAACCCTAGTATATGTACGCGACTCTTATAATTCTCTTCCACTTAAGTACGCACTTTTCATACTTGACACCTGTGTACAGATCTATCCATACTGTAGAATATATATGCGACTAATTAGAAGAATATCCACATATGTACGTGATCTCGTAGAGGCAAACCAATGTACAAATATGAAATCACTGGGTCATGCTTTCGCTGCAACCACAATATATACTTTGCAATCCTTACTATCTAATATTCATATTAGAGTATAATTAACATCACAAATATATCAAAATTAGATATTTTCAATAGGAAAATTAAATAAGTACATATGATACCATACTTCATATTTTTCAGATCTGTGTCTTTTCCTTGCTCCTTGGTGCACACCTGTTTTAAATCAAATCATTCATTGAAAACACAAAACTTGCACACCTAACACTTTGATCTCCATCTCCTTATATAGCTTAGGACTTAGCTAATACCTTAGGCCACTCCCTTAGTAATGCTGATGGTATTCTTTGATGGGACAAAATAACTGTTGTCACACTTATTACTATGGGATAATACCATGGTAAAGACCCTTGGTATTGACAATACCATTGTGCAGAAACTGTATGCGACTTTTCTTCACCATACCCACGTATGTACGTGACCTTTATTCATAGGACCCACGTATACTTTCCAAACTTCACCTTTATCATTCCTTTGTTTATGAACTGATATTACTTTGACTATCTCACCTGTAGAATCTACATAACCATCATGTTGACTTCTTTATCAAGTAGGTTGACATCAAGGACAACACATTAGTCATAATTCCAACAATCTCCCCCTTTGGTCTTGATGGAAACCACTTTAGTTTTTCTTTTCCAAATACCAAGCTACTCTCCCCCTTTGACATCAAGGGAAAAGGGGCTAATCAATTCCGAATGAAGACTTCTTTCTCCCTTTGTAGAGAGGATGACTGTAGGTCTAATCTATTGAATATGAACACTAACCATACTCCCCCTGAACATATGTTGAATCTTCTGGAAGATTTTTAATGAAATACATGACTCTATGACTCAACCAAATATGACCTTTCCTATTACCAACGAATCATGCCTACATCAATCACCCAAGACAGTAGGATTTGACTCCACATTACATAAAATGCCAAAAATAATGGGATTACATACATAATTGACTTGACCCAAATAGTCCAAACATGACTAAGTATTACAATGATTACATCATGGGTCTTTACATGAACTTTACATAAAGAGCCAGATATGGCATTTATGACCAAAATCAAAGGCCTCAATAGTGAGATAGAAAGACCATGAGAGTCTTCAACAACCATCATATACCATATAGGATCCTGCATCGTCATCATGTATCAACAACATATAGAAGAACCAAGGACATCATCATAGCAACTTTTTCATATGTAGCTCAAGAAAAATATGCATCATGCAACTTAAGTCATCATAAAGCAGCATAACATAATCAACTTCTTAAGAAACATATAGTCATCATCCAAAAGTTTAGCAACAATGTGTCATCAACAACATCACCAATCACATACATCATTATGTAACAAGGAATTCTCAAGAAATCATAATGCCAACAATGCACTTCTAGAAATATAGAAAATGCTCCCCCTGAACTTGTGTCAACTATTCATTTTCAGGTATGATCACATCCAATTCATAAATTAGTAAAGTAAAAAAAACAACAGTAACTCATGACCATCATAAACCAATATCACTTCTAAGATGCATCTGAATATCAACAGACTGTAGTTAATCAAAACCAGAACCAGAGAGACAAAGAACAACTAACTAAAGTATACTAGAACTTTCCCCTGAGACCATCCCACTGTTTCTTCATCATAAAGAAACATACAATACTGTATAGAATCAAACTCACGTATATACATGAATGTCCTTCATGAGTTGGTGTACAGAGAGTAAACTGTAATAATTTACAGTCTCATCTTGTTGGGTGTGGAGCCTAATTATCTTTTGTATTCAAAGGTATCGCTACATTGGACCCCAGTTCGTAATGGGGCGGCAACACCGCCCATAAAATATTCGCCGCAGGGGGGTCCAAGGGGGGGCAACTGCAACCTTTGGGAGCCCCCCCCCGGGCAAGGGGATCGGGGGCAGTGCCCCCGAAGCTAAGAATAGATGTAAAATTGCCTTGTAAAATGTTGTAATTTCGTAGTCAATCTAGGCCGTTCATTAGGTAGAGATCTGACAATAGAAGTTATGTTTAATTTAGGGTTTTTGCCCTAGAAGGCAATCCCTCACTATATATGAGGGAATTGTATTGCGTCTACATATATCTGTATTTTGAGTGAGGAAGAGACAGGATATTGAGAGTGAAGAGGGAATTACAACGGATCTGCTGTAGGTTGTATCTCTTCAGTTTGCTGGATAATATAAAAAATGGACTGGCTATTTCTCCATGGACGTAGCCCAAACTGGGTGAACCACGTATATCTGTGTCACTCTTGTTTTATGCATTTTCTGTGTTTATATTTCTGCAATATTTTATGTGTTCCATTGCTCTGTAATATATAATTCTCTAACACATCTCTCCTTGAACATGAAAGATCTATCACAATAATTAACAAAATGATGAGGTAGAGACCACTCCTAGTTTTTGTCTAATATATTCAAAGGAATTGCGTGGAAGTGGATTTGTAAATATATCTGCAACTTGTTCCTTTGAGGGAACATATTGCAGTTTGAACTTTTGTTCAAGCACCTATTCTCTCAAAAAGTGATATTTTATTGGAATATGCTTGGTTTTTGAGTGCATGACAAGATTTTTAGAAATATTTATGGCACTAGTATTATCACACATAATAGGTATAGGTTGAGGATAGGTGATTTGAATGTATTGCAATGTTTACATCATCCATAGAATTTGAGTACACTAAGATGCAATAACAACATATTCTACCTCAGAAGTAGATAAAGTAATGGAGCTTTGTTTTTTGTTGAACCATGATACCAAGCGAGGTACCAAATAAAATGCTCATCCACTAGTATGCTTTTGATCATCAATATTACTTGCCGAATCTACTTCTGTGTAAGCTTGAAGTGAAAAATATGCATCTTTGGGATACCATAGAACAAAATCTTGAGTTCCTTGTAAATACTTGAATATTCTCTTGACTTCATGGAGATGAATTTCTTTAGTATTTTCTTGAAATCCTCCAACAATCCCAACTGCATCCATAATATCTGGTCTTGTTCTTGTAAGGTAGAGTAAGTTTCCGATCATGGACATGTATTCTAGTTGATTTACTAAAGGATAATCATCATTCTGACTAAGGTTACATCTTGTTACCATTAGTGTGTATAGAGGATTGAAATCTTCCATTCCACATTTCTTCAAAATCTGCTTGAGATACTTTGTTTGTGAGATAAAGATACTATTCTTTGTTTGTTGAACTTGAATACCAAGAAAATATGCCAGTTCACCAAGTAGAGGCATCTAGAGTTATTGCTGCACAATTGAAGCAAATTCTTGACTCATATTTTCTACATTACTTCCAAATACGATGTCATATACATAAACAAGTATTAAAAGTTTATCTGTATCAAATTTTATATATAAGTTTTTGTCTGCAGACCGATTTTTGAAACCTTACTATTGAAGATACTTTTCAAGATGAGAATACCATGCACAAGGAGCTTGTTTTAATCCATATAAAGCCTTCTTAAGCTTGAAAACAAGTTTCTTATCATTGCCTAGAATAAGTCCTTCAGGTTTTTCAATATAAACTTCTTCTTCTAGATCCCCATTTAAAAATGCATATTTAACATCCATTTGAAACACTTTGGAGCTATGAAAGCTTGAAAGTGCAAGAAACATTGTTATGGCTTCAAGTCTTGCTACATGCGCAAATGTTTCATCAAATTCTATTCCTTCCTATTGAGCATAACCTTTGCAAACAAGTCTTGCTTTGTTTCTAATCACTTCTCCATTTTCATTTAGTTTGTTTTTGAACACCTATTTTGTCCCAATAATATTTTTATCATGAGGTATTGGTACTAATCCCATGTACGATTATTTTCTATTTGATCAAGTTCTTCATTCATTCCCTTAACCCAACATTCATCTTTGCTTGCTTGATTTACATTTTTGTGTATAGTAAGGCTAGGTAATTGGAAGTTCCAATAAGAGTTCTTCCAGTTCGTACGCCATCTTCCTTTTCACCTAGAATTTGAGATTTCGGATGATTTTTCTGAACATACCTTGAAGGATTCTTTTATGATTCTTTTATGCTTTCAATTCCTTCTTCTAGTGCTTCATTAATTCCTTCTCCTACAACCTTTTAGCTTGTTGTAGGAACAAGTTCGCCATATGTTGGTGATTCCTTTTTGGTACCTGTGGATGCTTCATCAATTACAACATTAATGCATTCAACAAGCTTTTGAAGCCTTTTATTATAGCATTTATATCCTTTGCTTCTTGAGGTTATCCAAGGATAATCCCTTCATCATCTATTTATTCAAACTTTCCAAGCTTATCATCATTATTCTTTATGTATCATTTGCTTCCAAAAACTCTAAAATGATTGACATTTGGAGGCTTACCAAACCATAGTTCATAAAGGGGTTTTATCATTGTTTACCCAAATATGAGCTTTATTAAGGATATTCACGGTTGTATGTGCTGCTTCACCCCAAAAAGTATGATGCGCTTCATACTCATCAAGCATGGAACATGCCATTTGTTGGATTGTTCTATTCATTATTTCTGCCACTCCATTTTGTTGAGGAGTTTTAGCTATAGAAAATTGCCTCTTGATGCAATGCTATTCACAAAAGTCGAAAAACTCATATGATATAAATTTTCCTCGTGTATCAGATCTAAGAAATTTTATTTTCAAATCTAACTCATTTTCTACTAGATCTTTGAAGACTTTAAATTTATGAAATGATTCGTCTTATGTTTCAATAAGCCAATCCAATACATTCCAGTAAAATCATCAATGCATAATATGAAGTATTGTTCACCTCGAGGACACTTCTTTCTCATAGGACCACACAAATCAATATGAATAAGTTCAAGTGGCTTACTTGAAGTAACGTCTTTAGCATTAAACTGAAATCTAGTTTACTTACCGAATTGACATGATTTGCATATACTATTTTCTGGCAAAGAGATGTTAGGCAAGTCACATACTGCTCCCATTCTACTTGACTTGTGTAATTGAGTGAAGCTTAGATGTCCCAATATTTTTTGCCAAATCCAACTTTCTTCTGATTTACTCAAGTAACAATTCTCTTGGCCGCCTTCAAAGACATAAACATTACTTGGAATTCTTTTTCCCTTTATTATGATCTTACTTGTATCGAGATTCTGTACCACACAATTATTTGATATGAAAACAACCTCATGCCCTTGGTCACACATTTGACTAACACTCAACAAGTCCATCAACAAACAAAGCATTTCTAGCTTTAATCTTATCCTTTAACAAAACAATTCCTTTCCCTTTGATAACAACAAGTGACTTATTTCCAAAGGTTACCTTCTTTTATTTCTTTATTTCATTAAAGGACATAAACTTATCTTTATCATCTGTCATATGATTTTAGCATCCACTATCAATGTACCACAAATTTTCTTAACCTCCTGCATACAAAGCTAAATTATAATTTTCAGATTCTATGGTTTTCTTTTTACATACCTTGGATGTTGTTGCCTTTTATTCATTCTGAAGAGTTGGTCTCATTTCGCTTCTGCATTTTGTCTCTCTATGCCAAAAGTTATTGCAAAAGGAACATTTTGTCTCATCTTGGTGAGGTGAGAAAGTATTGTAAGAGTATTTATTTAACCCAATCTCATTCTTTTCTTTTCTTGCTTCTCTAGTCATGTTAGTTTTATAAGCGATACACTGAGAAAACTTATGACCAAAATTATGAAAGTGAAGCATTGACCATTGAAGTAGAAGTTCCTAGGAGTACAATACCTTTTTGTGTAGTTTCCCTTTTGATTATGGTAATTATGTTTTACCTAAGTGACATTTGATCCCTCATTCCTTTTCTGAGAGTTGGAATTTTGTTGACTGCTTCCCTTTACTGCATTGAAATAGCTTCCTGTACCTGTTTCAGAAGATTTTATAGTCTTTGATGATTCTCCATTGTATCCAAGCCCTATTTTTGTTAGAGGAGAGCATTGTACTTTGATGATTTCTTCTAGGGTCTCAGATCCTTTAGAAAATCTAAAGTTTAGACCCTTTGTTTTCTCCAGTTCCTTTCTTAGACTTACTATTTCTAGTTCTAAATTTTCATTATGCCTCTCCTTTTCTAGAATTTGTTTCTTCAGTGCTTCTTCTGCTAATTTCGCTTCTTCTAGAAGAATTTTAAGTTGACTTATTTCTTCAACGTGATTATCTTTTTCTTCTAGGGCATCCATAAAAACATGATCAGACTCATCAATAAATTTATCTTCAAATGCCATAAGTAATTGATATTCTTGACCAGACTCACCTTCTTCATGATTTGAAAGACCATCACTATCTTCATGTGTGTAGAATTTTTTTTTTTTTCAAACCTTCCTCTAATATTTACTTTTTGAAAAGTTCTTCCCTTTCTCATGGTTTTCTTTATAAGGGTATTTAGTAGCATAATGACCAAAGCTTCCACAAGCAAAACATTTGAAAGGAAGCTTACCTCTAAATCTGCAAGTTCCTACTTGGAGTTTCTTTGCGAAGTTCGCATCTTCTTCATCTGATATGTAACTTGATTCCTTAAGCTCCTCCTTTTATTTTCCTTAAGAAGTAGCTTTGAATGATGCTTCTCTGATATCTAAGGGACACCCTTTCTCATGTCATAAGCTGTTAAGATCCCATGAAGCTATTCAATAGTAAGGTTATTCAAATCCTGCATTTCTTCAATGGTAGATACTTTTGAATCAAATTTTGGGGTTAGAGATCTTAGGATTTTCTCAACAAGCATCAAATATTTTAATTCATCACCAAGATTTCTCATTGAATTAATGATCTCATCTACCCTAATAAAGAAACTTCCAATACTTTCATCACTATGCATTCTAAGAGTTTCATATTGAATTCTAAATGTTTGAAGTTTGGAACTCTTTACCTTAGTGTCACCTTCATAAGTTTGAATGATCTTGTCCCATATAAAATTTGCGGTATTCAGCTGCATGATCTTCACAAATTCTAATTCTTCAAAGATTCCCAATTGATCATTGACAACCTTTGCATTGGTCTCATATTTTTTCTTTTTTGCTTCATCTATGGGAATGGAGGATGCCTATTGATAGCTTCCTTCAACGATTGCCCAAAAATCATCTCCAAGAGACTGTAGATAAGCCCTTGTTCTAACTTTCCAGAAAATCAAGTTGGTTCCATTAAATAGTGATGGCCTGATAGATTATACTCCCTCTTGATTTCTCATCTTAATGAATCTTTCTTCAAGCGATCAAGCTTCTCATGAAGGACCAGATCTGATACCAATTTTTATGAAAAATATTGAAAGGGGAAGCGGGGGGATGAATCAACATTTTAAACACTTCAATTTCAATTTCTTATTCCTATTTTTATACGTGACTGTTGTAAATAAAACTAGCGTATGTACACGACTGCTACTACAAAAACCCACGTATATCCAGATAACTTATTTGATCACCTATGAAATATTAATCAATTCATTTTCATTCCATTATTCATCAATTAAACAATAATTATGAGCATTTAAGAAGAAGATAGAGCATTAACACACACAACCATATGAACACCAAGTTTTTTAGGTGGAAACCCGATGTGGGAAAAAACCACGGCAACCATCATCTCCATCTTCTTCTTTTATTAAAAATAATCTTCTTACAATATTGTACTAGTGCAAACTTTAACTAGTATGTAGGCTCCTACCTACAAAAGGCTACAACCTTCTCTCATTTTCCATCTCCTACTGGAAGGGAGCTACAACCCCCTTTCTGAAGACTGCTATCCTCAAATATTTGCGGATCACTTTTCATAATGTTTCAAACTAGATCCTCTTCCAACAATTCTGAAATCAACTACTCAAATACTTTATCATAAAATATTCTAATGTAACCAATGCAACCTAATCAATTCAAAACAAATCATACCAATGCATAGCCACTCATCAATATACCAAGTCAAACACTTTTACACATCATAGAAACCAATTACTTCCACTGTAAACCTTGATCAAGCATGCATAAGATTGTATATCCTACTGTTCTTAATGATACCTACATATGTACGCGCTTCTCTTGAAGAATACCCGTGTACAAATCTCAAAATACTTATCACTGAATTTGAATCACTGTGCCATTGAATCAATCACCCAAACATATGCTAAAACCAACATAAATCACTGAGCCAAATACATATCATCACGCAGTAGCATCATCACTTAGTCAACTTATAATTCAACCTAATCAATATTGTCAAACACCTACATACAAATATTTCCATACTACAGAATACATATGCGACTAATCAGAGGAATATCTGTGTATGTACATGATATTGCAGAGGAAAACCAATGTACAAATATGAAATCACTGAGTCATGCTTTCACTGCAACCACATAATATAATTCACAACCCTTATTGTCTCAAATTCATTTCAGAGTATCATTAAAATCACAAATCTATCACAATTAGATATTTTCAACAAGAAAATCAAACAAGTACATATAATACCATACTTCAGATTTTTCAGATATGTGTCTTTTCCTTGATCATTGGTGCACACCTGTTTCAGACCAAATCATTCATAGAAAAATTTCACACCTAATACTTTGATCTCCATCTCCTTATATAGCTTATGCCTTACCCAATACCTTAGGTCAATCCCTTAATAATGCCGGTGGTATTCTTTCATAGGATCAAATATCCATTGTCACGCTCATTACTATGGGTCAATACCATGGTAGAGTCCCCTAGTATTGACAATACCATGGTGCAGAATCTGTACATGAATTTTCTTCATCATACCCACGTATGTATGTGACCTTTATTCACAAGAATCGCGTATATTTTCCAAACTTCACCTTTATCATTCCTCTATCTATGAACTAGTATTCCTTTGAATATTTCACCTATAGTATCTGCATAACCATCATGTTGACATCTTTATCAAGTAGGTTTCCATAAAGGACAACAAATTAGTCATAATGCCAAGAAAGGAGTTACAGTAGGATGAGTACGATGTATCTCCTCAAATTCCAAGGTCACCCTCTTCAGAGAGTGATCAAATGTAAATTTCTAAAATCTTGATTTCTCCATGAGTTACTAGGAGTGCAACTAAAGATCATAGGTTTAATGCCATTGTTGAATCTCCATGGCCCAAAACACAAGCTGTTCAACCTGCAAATAAAAGTGAAATTGGTTAGATGTAGGAAATGGTAAAAATAAAACGAATGCAAAGAAAATTGCCAGGGCTCGAAGAAGCAAGCTTAAGGGTCCTCCTGAAACTGTTCCTTTGGAATACTTGGAAAATATTCCTAAGCCATCTATGAAAAGGAATAAGTCGCATTCTCATGATCCTTCTCTAGGTCATGACAATATTATTAATTGTGGTGATGCTTCCTTTGAAAACCCTCACTCAAATGATTTAATTGCAAAAATATATTGGAAACAACAATATTTTCTTATTGTTCCTCATCCTGAGCATAGAATTAGCCAACTAGTTTATGAGAATGACTAGTTAATGGTTGTGTTCTAGAGAAGGGGTAAGTAAAACGAAAAAAGTCATCTTCAGTTGAAGGGAAAACTAGGTCTAATGATACTCACATTGTGATAAATTCTTCGAACCTCATAGTTACGATATCGTCAAAAATAGAGGGACATAATGCCGTAAAATAGCCAATTTGTTTCATTTAGTTTGAAATTTTAATAAAATGACCGCTACAAAATCATAGATTTTGTACTAGCCCCATTTCAATTTTATTGTTATGTTATCTAATCTTAGTACATTTCCTTAACAAATTTCAACATTGGCAAGGCAACCCTTTTGGTGAATTCGATTTGGGATGCTTTCACCCACCATATGTTTGTTCATAATCCTATATGGGAATCATGTATGTTATATGTCTTATGTTAATTTCCTCATAGGTCGAGAAGGCATGATTATGAAACATTTCTCTTTATTTTTTGTAACCAAATGATACAAAGACAATTTTATTTTTACTTTTGATTGTAAGGCTTAAGGCCTTGGGTTATAAACTTCTTGATTCAATTGAAGAAAGAGGGGAGAGACCTCTGGTACTATTGAGAGTTTATTTTGGGAAAATAATTGCTATTATTTTGAATATGGAAATATATTAACGTAAGTGAATAGATTTGATTGTGTTCAGTTTGGGTTCTTCAACTTCAATGTTCGATGGTCAATGCATATATCCTCTTTATTTTCTTGTAATTATTTCTTGAATTTTTGAGGATAATATTTTTCTTTCTTTATGGTTTGATATTTTAGCAAATGATTTTGTTTGTTATATTCCATTGTCCATTTCAACATTGATTTGATTTGCAATTATTACATATCAATTTTATTTTATTTTATTTATTTATTTTTTTGTTGTGACTTATGTCCTAAGAAGAAGTATTAGTTCAAACATTGTTTTGATTTGTATTTCTGTGAATGATTTCTAGATTTTCAAATTAGTAAAATGTCATTCTTTATATGAAAATTAATGATAATTTTGCCACTGTAGATGGTACTTGTATTTCTATTATTCTTTTGCTAATGGTTGATTGATTGTATTCATTGGTAAGTAATTAAAGTAATTTAATGGGACATATCATTTACAATTTTCTCATCAATAAATCCTTTGCCAAACAATTATTAGAGTAGAAAAGTATTAGTTTTTTTAGTTTCTTAATGTAAAATTCTAACAGTGAGCATAGTGATCTATCTTTGCCTTTAGGATAAGTAATTTGTATGTTTACAATTATTTGTCTTGTAATTAATTACATTGGGAAATAGTTTAGTTTTGATTTGAAATTGTATTTAGGAATAATATAATATTTCATTTTGTAAATAATACTTTCAAAAGTTTATTTAATGTTCGTCGATTTTGAGTCAGTTACATAATGTTCTGACCTTATTTGTTGTAACTTAATACTTTAAATTTCTGTATTATATTGGACTTTGTGACATCAGTTATTGTATTATACCTAATTCTATTTTCTTAATGAAATTTACAAATTAGAATCATTTACTATATTGTAGCCCATTAACACTGAAATAGTTGTTACATTTAGGCTAGTTGATTTTATCTGATGCACAAAGTTGATTCAATAAATTAGCCATTGTTTGTTTTAATAATAATTTAGTATAACAAGTAGTTTAGTTTAGTATAGGAAAACCATAGTTTAGTTTATATTAGGAATTACTTTTTGGATATAATCCTTCTTAAGAAGAAAGGATCCTAGGCCAATGGAGCCTATAAACCTATCAAGGGTGACTAATCTAAACAGATTGGGTTATTAAAGAGCCTCGGTTTGGGTCACTTCCTCCTTGTTAACTTAGGTGTATAAAGGCCTTAACAACAAAATAGTGATAGAGGGAGGGATCCTCCAATTTTAAATGGAAAAGAGTGGTCATAAATTGTCAAAATGTTATGTAACCTATTCAAACTAGGAGCCATACTACCTCCTGCTGAACCTTCAACAAGTTCTCGGCTACTACCTAAGAAAACCCATAATTATCCTACCACGCCTATTCTATCTTACAAACAAAAAGATATCAATTAAGTCCCGCAAAGATATCAGAAAATGATTTCTCGAACTCAAGAAATAATTGAGCAAACTTCTTCCCTCCAAAGAAGTCTGTCCTCATGCTTAGTCACATCCCTTGACTTGAATATACAAGAACCTTCAGTCCATGAACAATCTAAAACCGTGCCTCAAACTGTTGTCACAATTAACGATTAGTTACACGATATCCTTACCTTTAGACTTATCGACCTATCTAAAATACTAGAAGGAGAATCTAGTCAACTGAATTTGTTTGGTGGATCTAATTCTTGACCCTCTCCACTTAGTTCACCTTCATCGTTTGGAAATTCTTCCAACAAAGAGAGATCCCTTGACTCATGTGAATCTCAAGGACATCTCAGGATGATAGACAATCAGGGAAATAACCACGAAAACAATCAAAATGACCTTGCCACTCCTTGGCTGGACCAAGATGTTGTAGCTATCCTAGGAGTTCAACAAACTCTCCCAAGGAACCCTCATAATTTTTTACCAAAATTTGATCCTGATTCAAAGCACCCTACTCAGGATCATGTGAAATAATTCATGCTTGACATCATACAAAATAGTATATGTCACGAGGATGTAGTTTGTAGAATGTTCCCATATAAATTGAAGGGAAAATCCACCATGTGGTACTTCACTCAGAATCCTAGGAGCATAACTTCATGGGCACAATTTGAGTCTGCATTCCTAGAGAAATTTAGGGATGATAAACCACTTGAAGTTTTGTTCGATGAGCTATCTAACATGAAAATGAAGAACATGGAGAAACTAAATGAATTAACATTAGCTTCTTGTCTCTTAAAAACAAAATTCCTGTTGAGTCCTTTCCTCCTCAAAATTTTATTATTTCCTATTATGTGAAGGCTTTGCATCATGACATACTTTTATGGGTAAATAAGGCTCATAATCACACTTTGCAGGCAACCTTTGAAGAAGCCTTGATAGTGGAAAAGGACATTCTTAGTCTTAAACCAAGTACTAATAAACAATATGATGTTGCTTCTTCCTCTCGCAAGAAAGTTGAAACTTCAATACAATCAACTTCTAAAGAAAGACCAATCAACGTCAAATCTAGAAAGCCTTCAAAAGGTCATAAATAAATTATCAAATGAAATTATTGACCTTAAGAAAGGAAAATCAGAACGACCATCTGATAGGGGAAACTTTATAAAATCATTTCATCTCATAAACCATCTCCCCTTAATGTGGGTCTAAATATTGAGGGATTGGAAAATATTTTACAAGATTTAATAGAAGATCTTGAACGGGATATCCCTGATAATAGTGAGGAGAAAGAAATTGAAATTGATTTCAAAAATCAAGAAGAAGTTTAGCCTCCTAATTTTTCACTTAATATTTTTGAATAATATTTTGGTTATGTTTGTACATAAACTCATAGTAAAGCTCAAGCTGACAGCCAAACTCAACCCACATCAGATAAAAACGTAGATAAACATTTACCTAACACTCAAAAATCTATAATTTCAGATATATAATATGACACAATAAATGATATTAAGAAAATTAAGGCTAACATATCCTTGTATGACCTCTGGAAACTCCCTATAATTCAAAAAAAGTGTAGCAACACATTGCTAAACTAAAAACTCCAAGTAAATATGTAGTTAGTTTTGGTAAATTTGTTTTGGAAAATGTTAAAATTCTAAAAAATTATACAAATAACCCCGCTCCTAAAAAAAATAAGCCTCCACCATTCTTGATAACTTTGCAAATTTTCAATCAAAACATCCACAACTGTATGATTGATATAGGTGCATCTTCTAATGTGATGCTTCTTTCCATCTGTATGAAGATTAATTCACAAATGAAATCTTTTGATGTGAAAATTATACAGTTGGACAGATCTTTTGTTAAGGTAGTGGGGGAACTAAATGATGTTCTAATCATATTTTCGAAGACCATAGAGTCCATCAGGTCATAGATATCACAATTGTTGAAATTCTAGAATTTTATGGCTTGTTTTTTAGTAGGGATTAATTATAACACCTTAAGGGATTCATGGACACTACTTTGATTCAAATATGGCTGCCGTAGAAAGGGGAATCAAATAAAGTAAAAATAAATAGGGATCCATATCTGAAACACATAATTACTAATTTAAATGAAAAAAATGAACGGGTTAAAACAAATGATTTCTTAGTTGTTGACTCCTTTGGAAACTTTGTTGTTGATTTTTCCGCTATTTCAAATTTGGAACAACAATCTGATTTAGAAACAACCAATGCATTAGCTACAACTAATCATAGGGTTATTGATATGAGTAATATATCAAATCTTGATAAAAATGATGTTTGGTTGCTTTATTTTGATGTTTCTAAGTCTAAAGATGGGATTGGTGTTGGATGTATGCTTTTAGACCCTAAAGGAAATCAAGTTTTTATTGTATATAGGCTAGAATTTTAATGTACTAACAATTTTGCAGAGTATGAAGCTTTAATTCAAGGGCTCTGTAAGGCTCTTGATCTTGGAGTTAAATGTATAAAAGCTTATGGTGACTCTGAAATAATTGTTAGACATGTAAATAATTCCATTCATTATCTTTTAGTTCATTTGCAGGCGTATCAATTTGAGGTGTGGGATTTAATATCAAAATTTTCAGATTTTAATATAGATTTTGTTTCTATAACTACAAACCAGGAAGTGGATTTATTAGCTAATATAGCTTCTAGATTGATTCCAAATGAATATTTTGAGCGTAATTCTTGTTCAGTAGAATTACTTTTCAAACCATTAATACCTGACAACATAACTAATTGGCGTGTATTTGACGATGAAAAGTAGATAATTGAATTCCTGCATATGGAGGGCACATTTAACGACGTATTCACTGATGAAGCTAGTCTCGAGCAAAATTTACTAGATTTTTCTCAAATCAACAAAAATTATTCGTAAGATGAACTCTTATAGTTTGTAAAACCATTCCCTAAGTCTGTTGTTATATTAGAGCATTTGTATGATTTGCATGATAGATTCAAAAGGGAAAAAAACTACAAAACAAATAGTTCTATTATGGGAATTGAAGTCATTAATTTGGGGACAAAAGATAACCCGTTGTGCATTAGTTTAGGTATATATTGTACTCCCAAGAAAATATTTGATTTCATTAATTTATTCAAACAATACAAATATGTATTTGCTTGGACTTATAATGATCTCAAAACTTTCGACCCTAACACAATGAAACATGATATTCGTATGAAGCCACAAATTAAACGATTTCAAGAAAAACTTCAGAAAATGCATCCCAATCTTCAACTCTACAGTTAAAGATGAATTGGTCAAACTCTTGGATGTTAAGATTATTTTTCCTATGCAACACACCCATTGGGTTGCAAAACTCGTACCTGTTCGAAAGAAGAATAATGATTTTATGTGTCGAATTTAGGAATTGAAATCAATCCTCAAAAAAATATCATTACCCTATGCCTCCCATGGAGAAAATGCTTCAACATGTCTCTAGCTCTGAGATGTTGTCCTTTATGGATGGTTTCTCATGCTATAATCTGATTATCGTAGCACCTACTGACCAACTGAAGACCATATTCTGAACTTCTTGGGGTACCTTTTCCTATAGGAAAATGTCTTCTAGATTAATAAATATAGGGGCAAATTTCTAGGGAGCAATGGATATTAATTTTAGAGGCTTCATTAATGAATACATGGTTATATATTTGAATGATGTAATCATTTTCTCAAAACAAAGACGATCTAATGTGCTTACGCAATGTCTTTGAAAGATGTAAAAGATTCGGAATCTCAATCAACCCAAAAAGTCAATATTTGTAGTAATCCTAAGAAAATTACTAGGTTTTATTATATTAAAAAATGGAATTAGGATTGATCCTAAGAGATCTGGAGGCATTAACTCTTTAATTCCTTTGAACTCTAAAAAGGCCATGCAGTCCTTCATGGGAAAATTAATTTTGTCACGCGTTTTATTCTTAGATTTTTTGAAATCTTGAAACCTCTGCAAGACTTAGTAAAAAAACATTGGTTTTTTAAATGGAGAGAATCACAAAAGCTAGCTTTCAACAACATTAAATAGTCCATCGTGGATGCTCCTACATTAATAAGTCATGTTTTTTTCCAAGGAATTTATTTTGTACACTTTTTCTTCAGAATTTGAGTATGTAGTTATACTCATGTAAAAATATGACTTAATACTGACACACCTATTTCTTTTATGAGGTATATCTTTAAAGGATCAAAACTTAACTATTCACTAGTGGAAAAACAAGCTTTTCTTGTGTACAAAGTAGTAAAACATTTTTGTTTTTATCTTCTTAAGTCTAAAACTAAAGTGATTGTCCCATATCCAACAGTTAGAAATCTCTTGATATAAAAGGAACTTGGGGAAAAAGGGCTCATTGGATGACTACTCTCCAAGAGTTTGACCTAGAAATTAAACCGAAACAAATCATTAGAGGTCAAGTTATGTGTAAATTGGTTGTTGAATCTGCTTGTTTCCCTAGTGACCATTCCACTACTTCAGATGATTCCTCTCTAAACAATGAAGTATCCTTGCTTCAAAATGAAATCTATTATCAAGATCATAATCCCAATTCCTGGTATTCCAACATTAGATTTTATCTAGAGATGGTACAACTCCCTCCCATTTAAATATAACTCAGAGAAGTGCATTAAGATTGAAATCAACACCTTATCAACTTATTAACAATGTTATTTAATTTTTTATTTTATTTTTTTATGATGGAGTATTACTCCGCTGTTTAAAGAAGGAAGATGCCTCAATAATTCTCCATGAGCTCCACTTTTTCCCTGCTTGCAGACATTTTGGTGGTGATACCACTGCGCATAAAGTTCTAAGGGTATGATATTATTTTCCTACACTTTTTAAAGATTCCACGCCCTTGTTAGAACATGTGAAACCTGTGAAAAGACTGTCGTAAACTTAAAAAACTTGGTTTCCCTCTTCAGCCCGTCATTGTCGAAGGTCCATTTCAACAATGGGGCTTGGACATAATTGGTTCAGTCAATCCACCCTCATCTCAACAACATAAGTTTATTGTCACATCTACAAGTTATTTTACTAGATGGGTGGAGGTTTTACCTTTGTATGTGGTACATGCCAATCATGTTATTGATTTTCTGCAATCACATATCATCACCCATTTTGGTATTCCTAAGTAGCTAGTCTTTGATAATTCAACCTATTTCTCGTCTCACGAGCTAGATGCATACGCAGTAGAAAAAGGGATTAATGTAAAGTATTCGAAAATCCATTATCCATAAGGAAATGATCCTATTGAATCCTTAAATAAAAAATTTCTAAAAATCCCTAAAATAATAGTCTCAAAAAATCATAAGAACTACCATATTGCACTTTTCAATGTGTTATGGATCGATAGGGACACGCCAAAAGATGCTATAGGAAACTCACCCTTTTTTTTGGTTTATGGTAGAGAGGCCATTTTCCCTCCTCACATTTTTCTGCCTTCTCTCCAATTGTCTCAAAGTGTTTAAGAAGTCAAGTCATTAGCTATGGAAAACAAAATTAATACCTTATTGAAATTAGAAGAGGAGAGACAAAAAGCTAAAACCAAGTTCAATCAAGATCAACAATTAGTAAAACGATGGTTTGATAATAAATATTCTTCTAACTGCGACCTTGTTTTAAAATGGGACAAAGCCCATGAAGAAAAGGGTGAACATACAAAGTTTTAGAGATTGTGGTTGGGTCCTTTCATTATTATAGAAAATATTAGACCCAACACTTTCTGATTGCAGACTTTGGAGGGTCAATATGAGTCCCTCCCAATCAATGGGCAACTTTTAAAGATATATTTTTCATTATCTCCTTTACGAGACTTTTGTACACATTTCTGCTTTTTCTTTCTGATTTTCTTTTCCTTTCTGTGCGAGTTTGGACTTTTTATTGGTATATTTTTTTTTGATATTATTTTTCTTCCCATTCCACAATGAAATCTGTTTGAAGAGAATTATTTTTTAAGGTAATTTTATTAGATATTTTTAATGCATGTGTTGATTTCTGAGTAACTTCTTACAATTTGGTTTAAATAAATAGGATTCTTGCTCAAACTATTTTTTTAAAATCTCCTCCCAATTGCAGAAAATATCTAAGCCCATCTCATTTTAGAAGAATTCTCATCATAAGTGAACAAATTATTTTTAAGTAACAAACATTATTATTAAATTAGTAATTTAAACTTTTCATGCTATCCCTTACTCTTAAGGAGATGATTTGCCTCCCCATTTATTAAGTAATCCATCAAAGATTAAAATTTACTAGAGTGTAATTAAAAAATATGAAAGTATTAAAATATAACTAAAATAATATATTTTGTTACTAAAGAATTGACTAAGAGATAGGAGGTCTCATTATGAGCTGACCTACCATGAACATGAGTATTAATGAAAGTGAAATTACCATATATAGTCACTAAGCCAGGGTAATGGCTTCCAGTTGAAAAATTGAAAAGACAAGGGTTATCATCATGAGCCAAAATTTTCACTTATGTTAGTTCTCGTGAAGGGAATTGTTACTATGACCTTAATCCAATCTTTAATTAACTTATTGACTAAAACTCTAGCTCTATATCTAATAGATGGGACACTTGTGAATCATTGGGTTAAAAGGTGACCCTCATGAGACTATGGACACCTTCCAACAACAATGACTCCACCTATGGTATTAAAGTCGTGGTTTAGCCAACTTCTACAATTTATTTTTCATCTCTACAATTTTGTTATCTGTTTGGCTTCTTATAAAAAAATAATTAATTTAGTGGGTTTTTAGTTCAGTTTTTTAATATTGAAGTCTCTTCTATTTTAAGGAATGAGTGGATGCCTATAATAATTAATAGAATAAACTGAAAGAAATTGATTATCAACATTTTATACATGATTATATTGCATTTGAATTTAATTCCTTTATTTTGTTATTTCAGGTAGAGAAAACTAGTTTCCATTCTTGGCATGCCAACCCCCTCCCTTTCATTTTTATTAAAAATAAAGGGTCCCTCTTTAAATTTTATTTTCTTACTTGCTTTCACTTAATTCGATTTGTATTAGATAAATTCTTGCATTCATTCTTTGATCATCACTTTTATTTTTATTGGTTTAAGATGGGATCTATTTCTCCATTTATTGAAATACAAGGATTTTCTTTCCTAATTGCTATGATTGGTACTAATAAATGGTTACCATCAATTACAATAAAATTGTTAAATTAAGATATGCTACATAATCATAGATTCTGTACCATCCCAAAATTATGTTTTTAATGCTAATGGGTAATTGTTATATAATAACATAGTCATATATTACACTTATCCTTCATTTTGATGTTATCTGCACTTTCAAATATTTCATTTTAATATTCATGGTCTTAACCTAAAGTATAGAACCTTGGCTGATTGTGTTGTATATTTTAATTGGTTGCCGATATGAATTAATCATGCCATATCCACCTCTGATATGCTCTATTTAATGTCCCGTCGATTTTGACTTGAATGTGTGATTTTGGCAATTCATTTTGTAGACATGCACTTATCGTAAGTACATGGTTTGATCGATCTGTCATCTAAGTATGCCTCGTCACCCACTAACTGGAAGTTTAATGCCTAAGCGTCACTTTGTATTAATGCTAATTGGTATATGGTTTGATTATGTTTCTTTTTCCACATTCTAAGGTCATCCTTCTTGTGCTGTAAACTTGTACCTGGCAATTTTTGATTTGATCTCCAGAGTTTTCTCAAGAAGGTTTAATCAAACCATTCATTTTTGTCATTCTCATTTTGGCGAGGGTTCTGTGACTTAGGGTTTCATGTATGGTTTCAAGCAATGTTCCACCCCAACCTGTGACTTTTCCTCTTTAACATGCCTCTAATAGTTCGAGTATAGCTCATTAGAGTAGAGATTGTAGAGGCAAATGAAAAGTGCTTAGCTTCATTTCATCAAGTAGGTTTGTGGCAGTTTTTGAAATTATTTCGAGGGCATAATTTTCAAGTGTTCATGGATTTTGCTGCTTCTTTCAATGGAATAAGAGCTTACGTTGGTGACCATGAAATTAAAATCACTTTTCAGTTTGTGATAACAACCACCCAACTACTCTTGGAAGGCGAGTGCTGGTCCAAAAATGTTGCAGTCAAAAGCATTCCATGGAATTGGAGAGTCCAAGAACTACTTTACCTTGACACCCCTTTTTGCCATATTTCCTCCTTTTTCCTATTCCTTTCATCCAAATAAATGCAATAAATATAATGTTTTTTTAAGGTAAGCACCATGTCCTCTTTTTCATATTTTGTCCATATACCTTATTGTTTTATTAAAGTTGGCATTCAACTATAGAATTGACCTGATTCTACAGCTAATCCATAGATCTGCAGCTACCTCCATTGTTGACAGGATTCGAGTGTGCTAGCTCAACAGAGGAGTATATGGGTAGATGAAGAATGATCCCCTCACGGATTTCTTCCTATTTACTCGAACCAATCCATCAAGAAAAAATCGCACTGCAATGCAGTCAACCATGATAGTCAATTGCAAGATAATATGCTGGAACATAGTCCGAGTTTCACGAAATATTATTGATTTTCTTTTCCAAATAGCAAATCGATGATTAAGCGATATGATTTGGTTTGATAAGGATTGTAATGAAGATACTTAGGCTTGAATGTCTCGTGCTGTTAATTAAGAAAACACTATAATAACAATGACCACTCTGTGTTTTGGTGCGTGTCACTGCATGTAATTTTGAAAGCATCCTATTAAAATTATTTTTCGATTAATAAATCTTGGTTCATAGATTTCATGTTGTGTTGATTAAAGTTGATGATTGCCTCATGGAGGGCCCTTGCGTGTAGATCAGGTCTTTGACTCATTGCAAATAGATTTTCTTTGGTTTCTTAGAATTAAATTATGGATGTTCTGTTTTATGTTCTAGGATGCAGTCCAATGGATTTCACAATTAAATTGACACCTGCATCAGTAATTTCATTTGCTTTATGCCTAGCATAACTTGATCATTTCGTTTGCTTTCTACCTAGTATAGTTCAATCATTTCATTTCACAGTTTGATTATTTCATAGCTTATCAATCTTGTCCTTGTTTTTACTTTTGCATTGAGTGAAGCTGCAATAGTTAAGAGTGATAATCTTTTCTTAGCAACTAAATTCAAGCATCATTCATTGTCTAATTCAATAAAGTAGAGCTTCTTTACATCATTCCATGCTTTCGTAGTTAGTCTAGTTTGGCTGTAACATAAATATCCAAACATAATCAATTATTGATCTCCTATTTTTTTCGATAGTATTTAACCTCTTTTTCCTTGTAATACATATTATTGAGATCTAAACCTTATTAGTTTTAATATTATTTATAATATCCCTATTAAAATTTGTAGCTTATCCTTAACCTCCTCCCCTTCCCCCTATTAATTAATGGGTTTTTTTTTATCATTACATTACTCCTTATTACTATTTTATATTTTTATGATATTTATTAATTCCTATCCTCCCATGGAAACCTCTCTTTACCTTATTTTGGAACCTAATCATCATCTAATATTACATAATCATCTATTTTTAATTTACTCCCTTATGTTTTTATTTATTGAACACCCTATTTTTAACCCCTTAATTTTTCTTAACAACATCCATATTCCTAACTCTATTTTATTACTAAATTAAGGATATTAAATAATTTATATCTAATTAATTGTTTTTGGGATTTAAAATAATATTAAAATATTAAAACATTTTATTACTAAAAAAATTAAGAATATTCTATGGGCAACTGGACAATAGAAGAATACAGACAGGGGCAGACTCTCACTTCATATCAGGCCCCTTTTACACCACCGCAGTGATCACGTCTTTCGGCTCCGTTCTTATCCGGTTTGCAGCGTCATGGGCATAAAATTATTGATACACTTCATTTTTGAAAGATTTCTATCTTCTATGTTCATGACAGGTTTATATACTTAAACAAGTTTCATGTCTTCCCTTTCTGTTTATAACAGCTTTTGTACGGGGTCGTTTTCCTTCTTTGAAGGAGGCCTCATTTTCGTTTTCCACAGAATGTGTATTAAAGACTCCGTAAGGGAGTTTGCTTTAGACAGTTTTATATTTACTCAACAGTAAACAGGACTCTGAAATCGTCCTCAATCAGTCATATGGACTGAAAATTTTGGTTTTAAACCTTTACAGACAAAAAGTACAAATCAGAAAAACATGATGTGCTCTCAGGTCGGCACAATGTGTATTTACAATATGTAAACTTTTTATATGCTTAATAAAAAGTTTCGCTTTTTTCTCCGGGGAAAAAAAAAAAAAAAAAAAAAAAAAAAAGAAAAAAAGAAAAAAAAAGTAGACCTAAAATATTTTTGGGTTTTAATAATATTATAAATATTAAAACTAGTTTTAAATAAAAACTATATAACATTTCTTGAGTTTTTAAATAATATAAAAATATTAAAACTTTTTAAATAAAAAAAAATATTAAAACTTTTTAATAAAAATAATATTTCTTGTTTCACTATTCTCCAACGGCGAGTTTTCAACGGCTAACCTGGGGCAGTGATGCATCCTTACTATTTATTCCTGAAGATTGTACGATTTCTTTCACCCTTTCATGAGGATGAACCACATTGGTTGGTTCGAAATGTCGACCAAATCCTAATGATGTGATTATTTTGAAAGACATTTGTCTACAATATGGATCACAAAAGTCTCAGATTTAACATAATAAAAAACAGTGTAATAGAGTAGAGTTAGGATCACTATTCATCCATCCCTCAAGTTTGATTTAATTAAGATTAATTGTAGAATAACCAACTAACAAATCTCAAGGATAATATTCTAATATAGATAGTAACATCATTTCCATACTAATTCTAGATTTAAACATTAACCATAACTTAAATACCTTAACGACATAAATAACTTATAGCATATACAATGCACTTGTACTTCATCAGTCTACCTGCCTTGGTCGATAATTTATGCTTACAATTTAAGAACATTAAATTGACTAAACATTTTGGCACCGTTTCTGGGGAAGTACAAATAGAAGTTAAAAAAAAATTCATCAATTCAAAACATGATATGCGTAGGGATAGAGACTCTAGAGGTAGGTTTGTAGGACGAGGAAGAAGCTTAATTCCCACAAATCTAGTCACTTCACCATGAGTTTGAAATTCCACACCACCTACTCAAACCCGAATTCCATTTGCAGGTCAAAAAAGACTTCTTGAAGTCTTAAGATTAGAAATCCAATCCAGAACTTCACCTACTTCATCTACTGAAGTTGTAATTGAAGAAAATCATACATCCGCAACTACAGGAGTAGTTTTTCTACCTTCCACTAGTGAACAAATTCTAGGAGAAGAATTAGAAATTCCTAATGAAGAATAGGAACAAAAAAAATATTTTGACTACCCATTGATAGAGGAACCAAAAGAATTAGAAGAACCTTAGTTTTGAGGAATCTTTCATGGTTGAAGAAGGGGGAGGTGAGGAACACAATGTCAATGGTGAGGAAAATAGTATTGGAGGAGGTAGAGGTTGAGGAGGAGGTGGAGATAGAAATAGATGAGGGGTTAGAGGTAGAGGAAATCAAGATCCTTTTGGATTTCCTATTTTTGATGAAGATACAACCCTCACAATGAAAAATATTTCACCTTATATTCTTATAATTTCCATGGAAAAAGAAGTGAAGACCCAAAGACATTTCTCTTCGAATTTGATGTATTGTGCAGATTATAAGATTATTTGCATGATGCTCAAAAACTTAAATTGTTCCCTGCTACCTTAAAGGATTCAACATTAAAATGGTTCATGAGTTTAGGGATGAATTCTATAAGAACATGGGCACAAATGAAAGAAGCTTTCTTAGAGAAATATACAGATTAATGTATGTTTCATAACATTAAAGATGAAGTCTTCAAAATGACACAAAAGGAAGATGAAAATCTTGAAGACTTAGTAGAGAGATTTGTCTATAATATTAAAAGAGAAAAAATGGATAGTTTGGATGAGGAAACTTTGAAATCCCTCACACTTAAAGCTATCAAAGACGAATGGATTGATCTCCTTAACTTAACAGGAAAAAGAGGCATTTCTCAATTACCATTTGCAGATATCTGTGATTTATGTGTACATATCTCAAGGGGTAAAGCACAAGTTGGAAAAAGTCCTAGAGACCCTCTCTTATCAAGAATCAATAAATCTACAGCAGGGACAATCAATAGGGTAAATTTAGGAAGCTTTCTTGATGCTCTGAAGACAAATATTTTAGGGAGTTTAAGTGAACAAATTGACAAATACGGAACAAGCAAAAATCCGAAAATGTTGCATTATCCATTTTCTATCCTAGATGTCGAAAGAATCATGCCCTAAGAGAATGTCCTTTAGACTAAAAAAGTATAAAAATTTGTGTCATATGTGCAGATAACCATGATAATAAGGAATGTCCTTCTTTACCGGTTCCAAGGCGATATTTAATGATGAAGGGATACTAGAATAAGTAGATCCCCTTTAATTTATTGCCAAGAGACCATGGCAGGACTCTCAAACAAATCAACCACAAGGCTTTAGATCACAACAATTTGCTCAGTCTTCACAAAATAATTGGAATCCATCTTGGCAGCCTTGGGCTCAGCCACAATCACAATCTTGGAATCAAGGATGGAAAAATCCTTATGGGGCTTATGCTCAATATCAACAACATCCTATCCCAATTTTCCACCACAATTCCTACCCTAGTCTAAGAAAATTCCTCAAGCCAATAAATTACCTCAAGTCCCAGTTAGGGAAAATTTTAAGGATGGAAAATTATGTTGAAGTTTAAAAACATTGGTGAATCTCAATGGTCACTAATATGTAAACTATAAAATGTTTATTAATGTACTTGTAAAATTGTTCAAATTTATAATGATTTTATATATACTCACTATATAATGTTGGCGATTTTGAAGGTAAAATAATTTTATATTGTAAAATTTGGGCCAATCATTTTTATAAAAAAAGGAAATTAACGAATATTGTTTTTGACAAAATCATGGAAAATTATCCCATCTGCGAATATTAGCCCCTAAAATTTTCCATGGTCCAAGTTCAGAATCAAAATCCACAACTCTCCCTACCATTTGCACAAAAATCAAATCAACTACCTGCTCAACCACTTCCAAATCCCAATAATAAGATGTCACAAAACAACCTGTTTACAATATGGAAGGGCAAAACCCTCAAACCTATGTAATAACTCCACTAGATATAAATAATGTTCAATTAAGGTTTGGAAGAGTATTGCAAAGAAAACCCCCTATTGTTATTCAAGAAGCAAGGACAAATCTTCAAAAACATAAAAATCAATCTGAGGAAGGAGAAATATCTCTCCCTTAGAAAGAGAATAATCAAACAGAAAATGTTCCAATAAATACTCCTATTATAAAAAAACCCTTAGTATCCATTAGACCACCTTTTCCTGGACGATTGAAAATTGATGAAGGTGTAGAAAAACAAATCACATTGCCTGATTATAATATGACAGATGTATTAAGAAATGTATGTATAAAAAATCCTTTATTACAAGCCAAAAAAGAAATACCAATCTTTGCAAAAACAATTAAGGAATTAAGTACTCAAAGATTAGGAAGACAAATAAAAGACATAAAAAGAATTCAATTAGTTGGGAAAATTACAGACATCATGATGGGGAAAACAACAATCCAAAAATATCGAGATCTAGGGATCCCCATTGTGAAAATTCACATCAATGGAATTGAAATACCAGACACACTTCTTGAGCTAGGAGCATCCATAAACATAATGAGTAAACAAGTTATGGATTCACTTAGGCTTCCTAACCTTCAATACACATCAACACTATTACAATTAGCAGATAGGTCTGTAATTAAACCTGATGGTGTGTTGGAAGATGTTTGTGTATCCTTAGATTCTTGGGAATATCCTATTGATTTCATGGACTTAACACCCAATAATCTAGGAGGACATACATTAATTCTAGGAAGACCTTGGTTAGCTACAATTTATGCTTTCATCGGTTGTAGATCAGGTGACATGTTTATTTCAGATGGAAATTCTACAAAGAAATTTACATTATATCCACCTGCAAAAACAATAATAGAAATAGAGAATGAGGAATGGCTAGATGATGAAGATGATATTCAACCTATTTTCACTACTGAACAAGTAAGAGAGGAGGACCAAATTTTAAATTTACTCGAAAATAATGAATCTTCCTCACACCATGACCGTAGTCGAAATGAATATCTCTCATCTAGACAAATATCATTGCCCTCTATGGAGAAATTTGGGAATTCTTCAATCGAATTTTTTCCAAGAAAAACTTTAAATATTTATGAAAATATGGAAGAATTACAAAAGAATCAACTGGTAGAAGTTTTACAAAAACATTCTTCTTCTTATGCATGGTAATACACTGATATGAGAGGAATTGATACTAAAACTTGCATACATAATATCTACATTGAATAAAGTGATAGCCACAACAAAGAATGAACCCAAATCTAAAAGAAATTGTTAAGGAGGAATTACAAAAGTTTCTAAATGTAAATTTCATCTATCCAATATCAGTCAGTCAGTGGGTTTCACCCTTAGTAATCGTTCCAAAGAAAAATGGGAAATGGAGAGTATGTATTGATTACAGGGAATTGAATAAAGCAACATTAAGACCACTTTCCACTTCCTTTCATAGATCAAGTCTTGGACACATTAGCAAGGAAAAAATATTTTTCATTTTTGGACGGTTTTAGTTGATATAATCAGATTTAAGTAGCACCTAAAGACCAAGATAAAACCACATTTACCTGTCCGTGGGGAAGTTATGCTTACTGAGTACTTCCCTTTGGATTATGTAATGCTCTGACAACATTCCAAAGAGCAGTCCTCAAAATTTTCTCTGATCTTATTCATGATTGTGTGGAAGTGTATATGGATGATTTCACAGTTTATGGAGATTCTTTTAATGAAGCACTTGAAAATTTAGAATATTTTTTAATAAGATGTAAAGAAACAAATCTTTGGTTAAGTCATGAGAAATGTTTTATGATGTTTAATGAAGGGATTGTTTTAGGTCACCATATTTTAGGAGATAGAATTAAGGTAGAATCATCTAAAGTTGAGGTCATTTCTAAACTATCAGTGCCAAATTGTTAATGAGAAGTTAGGATTTTTCTTGGTTTTAATGGATATTATAGAAGATTTATAGAAAATTTCATAAAATTGCATCTGCACTCTTTAAACTACTTACCAAAGACTATGAATTTAGTTGGAATTCTAATTGTCAAGCTGCCTATGAAACTTTGAAAAAGAAAATTTCTGAAGCACCTATCTTAAAAGGACCTAATTGGAAATTGCCTTTCCATATATCACTGATGCTTCAGATATAGCCTTAGGAGCTGTGTGAGGGAAAAACGACCTTACTCCTTATGCAATCTATTACACCAGTAAAAATTTAACTCCAACTGAGCTAAATTATACTGTAATTGAGAAGGAGTTCTTAGCTGTAGTTCATGCCATTAAAAAATTCAAACATTATATAACTCGCTATAAAACTTTCATTCACACAGGACCAGATCTCATCATCAGAAGATGTGTTTGAGAAGATGAAATACCAGAAGTACTTAAAGCATGCAATGATGAACCACGTGGAGGACATTTTTCTGACAAAAGAACTGTTTATAAGGTCCTACTTTTAGGATATTTGTGGCCTTCCATTTTCAAGGATACTAAGGAATAGGTTAAAAGATGTGATAATTGTCAGAGAATGGGCAAACCTACTCTTTCAAAGGAAATGCCATTACAACCGCATGTAGTCATTGAACCATTTGAAAAATGGGCACTAGATTTTGTTGGTCCAATCAATCCACCTTCAAAGCAAAAAAGGTATATCCTGGTATGTATTGATTATGTCACTAAATGGGTAGAAGCTAAAGCACTTCCTTTTGCTACTGAAAATGTTGTAGTTTAATTTCTTTTTGAGGATATTTTTAATTGTTTTGGTGTTCCAAGAGAAATTGTAACAGATCAAGGGACACAATTTACATCCATATTAGTGTAGAAATTGTGGAGTGGTACAGAATCAAGCATCAGAAATCCACTCCATACCATCCACAAGCTAATGGACAAGTTGAGTCTACAAACAAGGTGATTGAAGCAATTCTTACCAAGAATGTACACTTACATAGGAAGGTCTGGTCATAAAAGCTTCCAAAAGATTTGTGGGATTATATAACTACATGGAGAAGTACTATAGGACATACTCCCTATGAACTTGTTTATGGGAAGCAGGTCTTATTTCCAATAGAGTTCTAGATTTAGACCTATAAAACAACAATCCAGCTGGATCTTGACTTATCAAAAGCACAAAAGCGAAGGACGGGACAACTCAATGAGCTTGATGAAATAAGACAAGAACCCCTCCAAAACACCAACCTAGTTTGGCAACAGAGATCTAGATGGCATGATAAGTACATTAAAGAAAGGAAATTATATTTAGGAGATTGGGCATTACTCTTTCACTTAAAGTTCAAAAATTTCCAAGGAAAATTCCAAACTCATTGGCTTGGACCTTATGAAGTTGAAAATGTCTTTGACAATGGTATAGTGAGAATCATGACTATTGACTGAAGAGAAAATTCCTCTTTTAGTGAATGGACATCGACTTAGACTTTATCAGAAACCATTGACAAAAGAAGAATTTGTCAAAATTTTTCCAAAACAATTTAGAATTGAAGATGGTTGAGAATAATTCTTCTTCTTTTCCACTTAAGAAAATTTTTATTTCTATATATATATATATATATAATATATAATATATATATATATAATATATATATATATATATATATATATAATATATATATAATATATATATAAATAAATAAAAATAATAATGTATAAACATGAAAACCAACATGTTGTTGGCATGCTTATACAAAAAAATTTAAAGTGAAAACCAAATCTTGTTGGCACCTTAAATTTTCTCTCTTTACCATTTCTTCCTTAAAAAAAATTATATTCCTTTTTCCTAGGTTTCCCTTTCTTTTAAAAGGAAAAAAAATCTCTCAGCTACAGAATTAGTGGCTTTCTGCAGCTCGGACAAGTTTCTGCAGCTCTAATAAGATTTCTGTAGCCAGTTTGACAAGAACACTTGATGGCTCAAATTGAAGAATAAATGACTCCTTTTAAGTGCAAAGTACCTGCAAAAGATATCAAAGGAAAAATAAAGGTTAGAAAATCAGTTGAAGGTATGTAATAATTTAATTTTACAATATGGATTAATATATTACATGTATGAATTATGTGGACATAGTACTATTGAAATAAAATGAAATCATTGCAAATCATGGGTGATATCTTCTTGTCAAATCCATTATAGTCCACCATTTTTAATTCCTATCTTGTCCTCATTTTGAGTCCATCGACTTAATCGTTGAATCAATGAATTGAATGTATTCCAAGGATTAACTCATTTCCGCAAGCCTCATTATAATTCACCCGTTCTCTCATTTCTCCAAATTCAAACAACCTCTCCATCTCTCCCCTTCATTGAACAAAATCCTACCAACACCAACTTTCCCTGTCAAGTAAACAATTCTTGAGACAAAGCATCTTTCATCATGGGCGTTATTGTCCGAACATAACCAATAGGAAATAAGTTCTTAGAAGGATACCCTTAGACCATGGAACTATTGTAGAAAGTACAATGGTTACAATTCATAGAAAAATTTGATGGTTTCCACAGGTAGGTAACGAAGACTTTTGCATGTTATTTTGATGGAACGAAGGTTGAAATAGGAGATGTTAAGTTCGCCATAACAGAGTCCATGATTGCAGAAGCTACCGAATTGCTCATAAGTGGAGAAAAGTGGTTAAAAAATAGAGGAATCAAAGGGGAAGATTGGAAAATCTTCTTGAAAAATCCAAACATGGACACTACCATCTTCAAAAAAGGTATTCTTAGCTTAGACCTTAAAAGTAAATGGAGAATTTTTCTCCTAGTACTTCAGAAATTTATTACTTGCGAAGGTCAATTTGGATGCATGATTTTATACCACATTAGGATAATGATGAATTTCCTTGGAGAGCATCAAATGAATCTTCCATACTTCCTCTTGCATAGTCTTAAGAAAATGTCGATGAATGTTCAAAAGAAAATTCAGTTTACAGACAATACAATGTACCATCGTGGATTGATAAAAATCTTGGTTGAGTTTAACCTTCAGAGTATAGGTGACAATTGGGAAAGCTTTCTAGTAAGAAATCATTTTGAAGAGAAAATTCATGAACAATCAAGTGGTAGTAAAACCCTTAGAGGAAGGAAGAGAAAAATGGAAACAATAAAAGAACAAGAACCCCAGTCCCACAAGAATTATCAGAGGATGAACTACCCGTTGTAGATATTTTGCAGAAAATGAAAAAAGGGAATCTTAGAAGAAAGAAAGCTAGCAAGAAAATGGAAATTTTATCCCTAACCAAAATCCTTCCTCGGAAATAAAATCCAAAAGCTAAAGAGAAGAAAGCTCAGGGATTTCCAACTACAGGTTTAAGAAGAATTACCATATTGAACACAGTACAAAAAGCAGCTTCAGGAGTCGCAGAATATATCGACCTTGAGACAAAAGAGCAAACTGAAAACCTCGTGGACTCTCTAGGAGAATCACTGAGACTGTCACCATCCCCCTTCAGTTCGCCTCCAAGAAGTCCAATACATAGTCCAAGTGTTGATCCTGTTCAACAAGAAATTTTTGATTACATAGAATCATTAGAGAGAAAGGAAGCAACAACCAAAGGGTCAATCCAAAGTCTAGGAGAAGGAAGTAAGTAGTTTAATGAGCCACAAGAATCTTCAACATCTAATGGATTAAATCAAGAAATATTTGAGCTGGAGACATTAAACAAATACCTTAAAAATTAAAATCAAACATTGAAGGCGCAGAATGGAATTCAAATTGCCAAAAATGAAAACCTTATTCTTCACTTAAGTCTATGGTACAGAAAGAACAAGAAGTTGAAGAAAGAAAATAGGTCAATGCAAAGAGAAATCATCAACCTAAAGTATAATATCCTCATGAAGAAACCAAGAATGGCAATGGCTACCAAAAAGAAGAAGAAAGTAAATCCTGAATGTGATAGCAAGAATGTACAGGAGAATGACAATGTTGAGTTGTATGAGGACATACAAAACCTCCAGTGTGGGGGAATGTAGAGTCCAAGAACTGCTTTACCTTGACACCCATTTTTGTCATATTTCCTCCTTTTTCCTATTCCTATCATCCAAATAAATGAAATAAATATAAGGTTTTGTTAAGGTAAGCACTTACATGTCCTATTTTTCATATTTTTTCCATTTACCTTATTGTTTTATTAAGTTTTTCATTTAGCAACGGAATTCACCCGATTCTGCAGCTAATCCACAAATCTATAGCTACCTAAATTGTTGACAGGGTTCGAGTGCACAAACTTAGCAAAGGAGTATATGGGTAGATGAAGAATGATCCCCTCATGGATTTCTTCCTGTTTACTTGAACCAATCAATCAAGAAAATCACACTGCAATGTGGTTAACCATGACAGTCAACTGCAAGATAATATGCTGGAATAGAGTCTGAGTTTCACGGAATGTTATTGATTTACTTTTCCAAATAGAAAATCGATGATTAAGCGGTATGATTTGGTTTGATAAGGATTTTAATGAAGATACTTAGGCTTGAATTTCTCATGTTGTTAATTAAGAAAATGTTATAAGTACAATGGACGCTCTGTGTTTTGGTGCACGCCGCCGTATGTAATTTTGAAAGCATCTTGTTAAAACTATTTTATGATTAATAAATCTTGGTTCATACATTTCATGTTGCATTGATTAAAGTTGCTAACTGCCTCGTGGAGGGCCCCTGCATGTAGATTAGGTCTTTGACTCACTACAAATAGTTTTGCTTTGGTTTCTTAGAATTAAATTATGGATGCTTTGTTTTATGTTTTAGGATGCAGTCCAATGGAGTTCACGATTAACTTGATATCTGCATCAGTAGTTTCATTTGCTTTATACCTAGCATAACTTGATCATTTCATTTAATTTCTACCTAGTATAGTTTAGTCATTTCATTTCACTGTTTGGTTATTTCATATCTTATCAATCTTGTTCTTGTTTTTAATTTTGCATTGAGTGAAGCTTCAATAGTTAAGAGTGAAAATCTTTTCTTAGCAACTAAATTCAAGCATCATTCATTGTCCAATTTGATAAAGTATATATTTTTTAGATCATTCCATGCTTTCATAGTTTGTCTAGTTTGGCTATAACATAAAAATCCAAACATAATAAAAAATAGTCTAACATAGTAGAGTTAGGATCACTATTCATCCATCCCACAAGTTTGATTTAATTAAGATTAATTTTATAATAACCAGCTAACAAATCTCAAGGATAATATTCTAATATAGATAGTAACATCATTTTCATACTGATTCTAGATTTAGACATTAACCATAACTTAAACACCTTAACGACATAAATAACTTCTAACATATACGGTGCACTTGTACTTCATCAATCTACCTAACCTGGTTGATTATTTATGCTTACAATTTAAGAACATTAAATTGACTAAAAAGGAAGAAACTAATAGAAAATAAGGGTTGTGAATACTCTATTAAAGGTATTCCTATATCATTTCTCAAACCTCAATGGCATAACCTGCCACATTTGATTCGTAGATTCATAACCTTGAGGGTCATTATAGTGTTGTTTTCATGTATCACATTCGAATTTTGATGGAATTATTAGGTTAGAAACTTAATTTGCCATACTTTCTCCTGAAGAGTTTAACAAGGATATCAAAGGCTTACAAAGCCGAGCATAAAGGAATTGAACGATCTCTTTGTCATCATGGATTAATTTGTATATTGGTTAGATATCACTTAACTCATATTGGTGATGATTGGGATTTGTTTCTCACTCTTAATGGCTATGTTAAACCACTAGCATTTGATCCTTTCAGATTTCTGCCACTATGACTCTCGACCCATCTATTTTAACTCTATCCATGGTTGAGGAATTACAACAGGATGAGTGTGAGGTATCACCTCAAATTCCAGGGTCACCCTCTTCAGATAATAGTCAAATTAAAATTTCTAAAATCTTGACTTCTCTTCGAGTTAATAGGAGTGTAGACGAAGCTCATAGGTTCAATTCCAACACTGAATATCCTTGGTCCAAAACACAATGTGTTCATCCTGCAAATACTTAGGAAACTGGTTAGACGTAGGACATGGAAAAAAATTACGAGGTCTCTAGCCACTAGGCTTGAGAGTCATCCTGAAATCATTCCTTTGGAAGACTTAGAAAATAGTCTCGAGCCATCTTTAAAAAGGAATAATTCACATTCTCAGGATCCTGCTCCATGTTATGACAATAATGTCAATTGTGGTGACACTTCCTCTGGAAACCCTCACTCAATTGATTTAATTGCAAATATATATTGGAAACAACAATATTTTCTTATTGTTCTTTGTTTGGAGCATAGAATTAGGCAACTAGTTTATGAGAATGATCAGTTAACGGTTGCATTCCAGATAAGGGATAAGTCAAATGAAAAAAAATCATCTTCTGCTAAAGGTAAAACTAGGTCTAATGATACTCACATTGTGATCAATTCTTTGAACCTCAAAGTTACCATCTCCTCAAAATTAGAGGGACCTAGTGCTGGGAAATAGTCAATTTGTTTGAAATGTGATGTAGGTAATATTTATTTTATTTAGTTTGCTATTTTAATAAAAGGGCCACTACATAATCATAGATTTTGTAGAAGCCCCATTTCAGTTTTATTGTTATGTTATCTAATCTTAGTACATTTTCTTAACAAATTTCAACATTGGCAAGACAACTATCTTGGTTAGTATGATTTGGGATGCTTCCACCCACCATGTGTCTGCTCATAACCCTGCATAGGAATCATGTCTTTTATATGTCTTATGTTAATTTTCTCGTAGGCCAAGAAGGCCTGCTTATGAAACATTTCTCTTTATTTCTATAACCAAATGATACAAAGATAATTTTATTTTTATTTTTATTGTAAGGCTTAGGGCCTTGGGTTATATAAACTCCTCGATTCGATTGTAGAAAGAGGGGAGATACCTTTGGTACTATCGAGAGTTTATTTTGGGAAAAGAATTTCTATTATTTTGACCATGGAAATACATTAATATAAGTGCATATATTTGATTGTGTTCAATCTAGGTTCTTCAACTTCAATGTTCCATGGACAATGCATATATCCTCTTTATTTTCTTGTAATTATTTCTTGAAATTTTGAGGATAAAATTTGTTTTCTTTATGGTTTTATCCTTTAGAAAACAATTTTATTTGTTGTATTCCTTTGTCCATTTCAACATTGATTTGATTTGTAATTATTATAGATTGATTCTTTTTCTTTAGTGACTTATGTTCGAAGAAGAAGTATTAGTTCAGACATTGTTTTGATTTGTATTTCTGTGAATAATTTCTGGATTTTCAAATTAGTAAAATGCCAGTCTTTATATGCAAATTAATGAGAATGTTTCCAATGTAGATGATACTCATATTTCTATTCTTGCTTTTGTTAATGGTTGATTTACTATATTCATTGGCTAGTAATTAAAGTAAGCTAATTATTTCAAAGAGGGGCATATCATTTACAATTTTCTCTTCAACTAATCCTTGGCCAAGTAATTATTATAGTAGCATATTTATTAGTTTTTATGTTTCTTAATGTAAAATTATATCAATGAGCATAGTGATTTGTGTTTGCCTTTAGGATAAGGATTTTTTTATGTTTATGGTTACATGTCATGTAATTAATTACATTGGGAAATAGTTTAGTTTTGATTTAAAATTGTATTTAGGAACAATATAATATTTCATTGTATAAATACTGCTTTCAAAAGTTTATTTAATGTTCATCGATTTTGACTCAGATACATAATGTTGTGACCTTACTTATCTGTTGCAACATAATACTGTACATTTATGCATTATATTGGACTACATTTTATCCCATTAACACTGAAATAGTTATTACCTTTAGGTTAGTTGATTTTATCCGATTTAATAAATTAGTAATTGTTTATTTTAATAATAATTTAGTATAATAAGTAGTTTAGTTTAGCATAGGAAAACCATAGTTTAGTTTAGTTTAGATTACGAATCGCTTTTTGGATTCAATCCTTCGTAAGAAGGGATCCTAGGCCAACAAAGCCTATAAACCCATCAGGGGTGACTGCTCCAAATGGTTTAGATTATTAAAGAGCCTCGGTTCGGGTCACTTACTCCTTGTTGAATTAGGTGTATAATGCTCACATTGATAGATTCATAATAAAGCTGGGAAGTAGGCAAGACCTAAAACTCTTAGAAAAAAAAATTGGTAAATTTGAAGTTTTTTTCCATAGAAAAGATAACCGTTTTATTCATCAAGTAAGATGAAATTAATTTTTGCATATGCTATAAACATTCCATAATAGTGCCTCATGACATTGAGCTAAAAAGGAAAAAACAATTGAGAAATGTAGGTTTTAACCCTGTACAGAAATTACCCGCATACGAATTCTAAAAAAAAGAAAAGAAACAATGAGAGAGCATAACACATAAAACACATATGCATAGAGATTTTCCATTGGATCTCAAAACCGGGACTACCAGCTTGATTTTTCATTATATTCCTTTCAATGTTGCAATACATATTTATACATGCCGAAACATCCAATACCATGGACCAAAAACCATTGCGTCCAAAACCATGGACCGAAAACCATAGGTAGGTTCGCCCAACCTAATATAGGGTCCAATTTTTTTTTTTCCCGGGGCGCTGCCCCGGACCTCGTAGAGGGGGGCTACTTGCCCCCCTCAAACCCCCTAGACAGGGGGGTTGCCGCCCCACTATGACTCCCCCGCTACGCAATCGATGCAACGAAGGGGGGCTCCGCCCCCCCTCTAACCCCCCGGTTCACTACATAGGTTAGTCGTGGAAAGAATATAACACAACCCAACAATCTCCCACTTGTCGTTTTCTTTCCACAAGGGGCCACAGGAGAGCTTAGTCATTTTTCCAGCCCTGAAACGCCCATTGTTTCTCTACACCAAGAGAACTTCTCAGAGCTCACAGATTTTGTCAATGCATCTGCAGTATTCTTCAAAGTGTCCACCTTTACCAGCAACACCTTTTTGTCTTCTATCATATCCCTCACAAAGTGATACTGAACATCAATGTGCTTTGTCTTTGAATGATAAGCAGGGTTCTTTGCCAAGAAAATTGCACTTTGGCTGTCACAGTCTATCCTTATAGCTCCCTGTACTAACCCCATACTTGAACACAATCTCTGCAACCAAACTGCTTCCTTGCTTGCATGAGTGGCTGCCATGTATTCTACCTCTGTAGTTGATAGTGCCACTACAGATTGTTTCTTACTCATCCAACTGACTGCACCTCCAAATAGGTTAAACACATACCCACTTGTATATCTTATCTGATCCAGATCTCCAGCCTAGTCTGCATCAAAAAAGCCATGAATATCCAACACTTTGTCCAATCATGGTCTTCCTTGGTAGCACAAACCATAATCACTAGTGCCACGCAAATACCTGAAAACCCGCTTCACTGCTGTCCAGTGCTCCTTCCCTGGTTTTGACATAAACCTGCTCAATACTCCCACTGCATGTGCAATGTCTGGTCTAGTACAGACCATGCATACATCAAGCTACCGACTGCACTTGCATATGGAACACGGGACATGTCCTCTTCCTCTTCTTGTGTCTTGGGACACTGTTCAACAGATAACCTCACACCTATAGGAATAGGAACCTTCACGGGTTTACTATCCTGCATATTAAACCTCTGCAATATTGTCTCGACATACTTCCTCTGGTTTAACCAGAGCTTCCTCTTTGCCCGATCTCTTTTATTTTCCATGCCCAAAATATAGTTTGCAGCACCGAGATCTTTCATGTCGAATTTGGAGGACAATTGGGTCTTCAAATCCTGGATAATTTCTTTGTCATTTCCAACCAGCAACATATCATCCACATACAAGACCAGCTAAATAACACGGTCACCAATTAATTTAAAATACACACAGTGATCTGCTTTGCTTCTGGTGAAGCCAAGTCCCCGTATAAATGTATCAAATTTCTGATACCACATCCTTGGTGACTGTTTTAACCCATACAGAGACTTCTTTAACTTGCATTTCTTTCTTACCCTCACCGCAAAGCCTTCAGGTTGCTTCATGTAGATTTCCTCTTCCAGATCCCCGTGAAGAAATGTTGTCTTCACATCCATCTGTTCTACCTCAAATCAAAAGCAACAACAACAGATAAAAGTAATCTAATAGAAGTTACCTTGGCAACAGGAGAAAAAATATCACCAAAATCAATTCCCGGCACCTGGGAATAACCTTTTGCTACCAACCGAGCTTTGTATTTCTCCACCTTCCCTTCTGCATTGTCTTCTTCTTGAACACCCATTTGCTGCCAATGGGTTTCCTTCCAGCCGGCAACTCCACCAGATCCCAAGCCTTATTTTTGTGCAAAGATGCCATTTCATCAACCATGGCCTCTTTCCAGAGTTTTCCATCCTCTGAATCCACTACTTCCTTCACAGTTCTGGGATCATCATCAGTAACAGACATCAAAATTTGAACAGAAAGCAGATGGACTATACCTTTCTGGCTGCCTTCTTTCTCTAATTGATCTTCTCACAAACGGAGTTTGTGGCTCTTCATCTTCTGATTCCTCCTCTGCTACAGAGTCAGATTCTTCCTCCTTTAGTTCAAACTCTATCTTCACAGGTTCCTTTGGTTGGACTTCATGTTTAATAACATCTTTCAACTCTCTGAACGCCACATCTCAACTGTACACAACCTTCCGTGTGACTGGGTTCCAAAGCTTATAACCATTTAAACCATCCTTATACCCAATAAAGATGCACTTTTCAGATTTACTATCCAACTTGGTTCGTTTCTCCTTTGGAACATGTAAATATGCATCACATCCAAATACCCTCAGATGTGAAGGAGAGGGTTTCTTACCAGTCCATACTATTTGTGGAGTCTTATCATCCAACGCTGATGAAGGTGACTTGTTGACCAGGTAACATGCAGTATCCACCGCCTCTGCACAATATAACACAACCCAACAAGAAATAAACCTTACAATAAGAAATATATGAAATTAAGTGTGAAAAATCACATTTCATTTTTTATTTTTTATCAACCAAACATCCAAGTTTGGTTCAACAAGTTGAACCATTTCCAATTCTCTCCCTATTTCGAGTTGAGAAGTTTCTTTGTCTGAATCTAAGCTCTCAGATACATGAGACCTTTTTGTGCCTCCATTCCCATCGAGAGCCTGGAAACAATCAAATTTAGTACCCTTTTGGATAAGGGTAATAGAACTTGACTGTGCCACAATATGCCCATCCAGTTGGTTTCCCTATTGAGCCAATGTATCCACTTCTGTTTGGACAAGTGGTATTTGCATGATATCTTATTCTTCTTCTTCTTCTAGGAGGCGAGGATCTGAAAACTACCATATTTTTGCTTTGTTGACTTGTTTCTTTTTATTTTTTGGTTCTTTTTACCCTAAGGACATGTGTTTTGAATGAACCGCTTGGAAACATATTCAACATCGAAATGTCATGTTATCATAATAAAAAACTTGTGACCACTAAAAGTTTTTATGTTTCAAAATTAAGTGATTTGGCAGACCATTTTTGAGGCTTATCTCCATGAATATTCTGGAAAATGTGGAAATAACTTTTTCTGTTCTTTCAAGGTCCATTTTTTTGAATTTTCCTAGAGTATTTCCAATATCCTCTAGAACCTTATGATTCCAAAAAGGAAGAGGGAGATTTGGAAGTGTCACCCATATCGACATGGTTGATGACACCATGATTGTGGCATCAAGATTAGGGAACCATGGGGTAATGAGGAGCCCAACTCTACCCCAAAAACACAACCCTTGATTTAAGGCATACTCGAAATAATTTTGTGTTTTGAATTAGACAATGAAAAAACATTTTGGACATAAGTAAATGTCACCATTTGGTGTCCAAGAAGAGAAATCCTGATGGGGAAGAGCTTTAGGTTTTGGACAAAAACCATTAGACCTAAAAATAACAACCTTGGAAAGCAGGACAAAGAAGTGGGAATTTACCTCAGGGAGATTTACTTCTATGGCTAGAACATATTCCATTTGTTCTACAATATGTGGTCCAGGAATATTTTGAGGTTTGGAAGACATTTCTTTCACAACATCCTTGAAAGAGGCATATGTTCTATTTGGTATCTTGGGTCCCAGAGCTTCACCACATAACCTTACTACTTCAGGACTAAGGTTGAGGTACTTTTAATGTTGTAGTCTTTGATCTAGGAAGAATCTTAGAGAAACTTCCATCCAAATTGTAGACTTTGCAGGTTTGCGAGAATGCCCCAATTTTCCTCAATGTTCCACTTTAGGAAAGTGATAGATTCTGAGCTCCTATTCCAAAGAATAGAGGGCTTCCCTCTCATATTCTTGATAAAAATATGAAATGGGTTATGCTCCACCTCTTCCAAAGGGACATTTTTCTCATTCCAAAAATAACATATGGGAGCTTTATGTGGAGAAAATACCTATTTGTCTACAGGGAAAGAAAACACAATCAATTCCATTATTCGTAAGGTAAAGCATCCTATAAACTTAAGGGAACCAAGAACAAGGTATTCAAAATAAATCCAACTCGAAACATGTGGACATCATTTGACATCTTGGTTAGATGGTGAACCATGATGTAACAAAGGAGGGGCCATTTTGCTACTATCCTGAGAAAAGGATCTCGCCTATCAATTCCTTAGATGAACCAAAAGGCAGTAGCTCTGCAATGTTGTTTGTTTGCGAAGTAAGAAGTTGAACCTTGGCCAATAGTGGCAACTGAGAAACATATGCATACTAATCAAACCCTAAACAATGCACACTCCATTTTCTAGATCCAAATCAAGTTCTAAAATTTGCAATTTTAACAAGGTAGAATATGGAAATCATTTTCTCTTAGAGTGCACAACATATGTGAAAATTATCCCCATTTCAAAACATTTGCAGTAACATATATATATTAAATAATATATATATATATATATATAATATATATAATATATATATATATATATATTATATAATCTAACCCATAATAACCAAAGTGAATTTGGTAATTTTTTTCCAAATTACTTGATCTTAGAAGTAATCTAATAAAACAAAATAATTACCTCATCTTTCTTAAGGTTTTAATAAAAAAACGTCAATGCCAATGTATGATAATGCCATCATCATCATTACTGAATCCTCGTGACTTCTAAATTTGGCAATGACTCTCTTATTATTGTAGCCCTCAGTGCAAAAGGAACTCAATATCTTCTAAATTTTTTTCAAACAGTGCTCTGAGGGACACTACCATTTTTTTTTAAATGTAATGAGGCAACGTATGAGATTGTCTTTTTTAAAAGTAATTAAATTGAGTAATAAATTTGAAAATGAATTTAATTGAGTAATAAATTTTAAAATTAACTTGTTGCTTAGCTTTCCTATCATAATTTTATAGCCATAAATTAATACTCTTTTCTAAAATTATACCATGCAATTTAGCTATAAAAAGACTAATCATGATATTCCTATAATGCAAGAGACTACTTTTATCACCACTTTTAAAAATAAAAATGATTAATCCTTTATTAAAAAACTCTTATTTAATTATTAAATTAAAAATTCTATTAGAGTGAAAAATAAGAATAATTATCAATTTTTTTAAAATTTATACCCAATAATTTTTAACATCTTTCATTTATCTTAATTTTACAAATACAAAGACAATTAACCTTGAACTTAAATATCTTCAAATAATGAAAAATTGTATATTGTTAAAATCTTAATGGTTATTTAAGACGTTAAAGATTCATAAAACTTTAAAAATATAATATAGTCTCTTTATAACAATTAAAACAATTTACCTTATTTATGAGTTTTTTGAAGTAATATTACTTACCACAACTTTATTTATTAATATATAATATATATATATATATATATATATATAACTTTTTTTCAATTTTTTTTTATAAATTTGTATTTACACAATAATATTATTCTCATAAATTGATGTGGAGGAAGGCATAAAATATATGGGATTTAGGCTCAAACCAAATGATTACAAGAAGGAATACTGGATGTGGATGATAGCAAAAATAGAAAAAAGGCTCAATTTATGGTGCCACAGATGGTTATCTTGGGCAGGAAGAGTGGTTTTGATAAAATCTATACCAAAAGCTATTTCGGTATTCTGGATGGCGCTTACGTGGATCCCGAAGGGCATTTTACACATAATCCGGAAGAGTTGTTGTGAATACTTATGACATGGGGAAAAAGAAGGATTGATCTTTGCATGGATTAGATGGGAGCACATTGCATTACCAAAAAAGAGGGGTGGATGGGGCATCAAATATTTGTACACTTTCTCAAAGGCATTAGCTGCAAAGGTGGGATGGAGATTGGTTATCACAAATAGTCTCTAGACGAAGATTATTGCGAGGAAATACATTTATCCTTTGTCTATTATTGAATGGGTCCACCTGTTATCACTCTAAGAAACTCTCCTATGTTGTAGTTCGGAGATGCCTGGTAACATATAATCTTCAATATTGTTCTCTGAACTATTGGAATAAATGATGGTTTAGATCAAGTTAGATAACCATTTCAGCTTTGTTTTCACTCAAGGCATGCATGAATGCTCTCACCAATACAAGGCTTTAGGCCACTAATGCTCAATAAGTTATAAGTTCAATGGATAGACGGAGAATACTGACTATACCAACAGATTGCATACATAAACATACATCAATGGCCAGCTATAGGCAGTAAAAGAGAATACTGACTGTACTGGTAGACACATATAAGACCACATATGGATGGCTAGCTATAGGCAACAAAGAAGCTTGCAGATCTAATATATGAAAGTAGAGATAAGATGACAATTATCTGGCCTTAGAAACAAAGAAAACATGAACAAATTGTTCAAGTGCAAGCATAGAACAACAAAGAGAATGGGAATTGAACATATAATGGCAAAAGAAGCTTATATTTCTAGAATGAAGATGAGAAGCTTGAATGAACAGAGGAGGAATACTCTCCAAAAGTTGAACCCCTATTACATCTTACTTTAAACTATTTATAGCCTGTTTACAATGCTCCTGAGCTCTAAGAGGCTCAGAGTCTTAATCTACCTGATATGCATTGTTAACTAATTTGATGCCCTCTAGGCAAGCATGGGATCATATTTTTTTGCTTCTGACAGCAGAGTAACTGATTTCAGATATTTTTGGTGGCTTGTTGCGCTGTTTGGGAGTTTTTCTGTGCCAGAGATGCTCCATAACGTTTGTTGGTGTGGCTGTTGCGCTGTCTGAGCTCCCTGAACTTTCTATTTCGGGCTGCAACATGATGTGGCCCTTCTCTTTCCCTTTCCAGGCAAACTGTCTCCTCGGCGCTGTTATATGGTGAAATAGGTCTTGGGGCCTTCTTGTTTCCCTTTAAATTGCAAACAGTGACTGTTTTGGTTATAAAAAGCGAAAACGTTGCAACACTGATAAATCCCACCCTCTCTGTGTATTTTGGACTTCATAAGTCCTAAAATATGGTTTAACTACCCATCAGGTCTGCCCTCATTGCCATCGCAAGTCGCATTTGGCCTGGCCGGTGTATTTCACTTATATAATGAAATATGTGAAAACATTGAAAAATGCGTGAAAAATGCTTTGGCGGACTTCAAATATCATATATTCCACTTTCTTATCACAATCGCATTGACCAATGCTCCCTTCATATTTTCGTTATACTACGAAAATACATGAAATACATTAAAAATGGGCCTTCCGCGGATTTGAAAATATATCCATTTTGCTTCCCGAAACCCTTTCGGGTCCGGGTTTTATCGCAATCGCACTGCCCTAGTTCCCTTTGTATTTTGTTGAAACAATGAAAATACACAAAAAACGTTGAAAGTTGCTTGGGCATGGATCTCAAAATTTATGAATTCCCAACTATGATGCCATCGGGCTGCTTGTATGTATGTGCATAGGCCCTGACCATGGTATATTGCCGATGCGACATAGCAATACGATAAATCGCAGTCGCTAATCGCTCAACACCCAGGCCTTTATATAACATAACATATTTTCTCCATCGCCGAGACCACTGATGCGACCTGCCGATCCGATCATCAGCGATTTTTGATCGGCAGTGTCATGTGCCCGCCTTTAGACTGTCCTCTTTGCTCGACCGATTGCGATTAACTGCCTAGATCTGGGCCGTTGATCGGCCAGATCTAATGGCGGCTATACATTCATTGTTTTACCTGTGTTTGTGGGTTTTTCATGGGTTTTTAATCATTTTAGCCTCTTGATAGTGCATTTCTACCCTTCCAAGGGCTCTCCTATTGTGCGGATTTTGATGATTGGATGATCTTTGAGAAAAAATTGAAGATTTCAAGCCCATTAATGGATCCATTGGCATGATTTTAAGCAAATTTGGAGACTTTAAGAGCCTATATGGATCAAGTTGTGGGCAGTTTTCCAGCAAAGCTAACACTGGCTCGTTCTAGGGATGAAATCCTCCCTATGAGGTTTCAAGGATCACAGATCAATGCCTTTCCTGAAAAAACAAAGTCAAGGATTCCTTCTAGTGTTCCATTGGGCATGGAGTCTATTTTGTAATGAAATAAAAACTGGAAAAACATATTTACAATGACAATGCTTTAAAGCCTTAAACAAAATAAAGTTTCAAGAACCGCCCATTTATTGGGCTACCAACAATATCTCCTCCTTCTAGACTGCGTAGAATGAATGTATTGTTTTGCTGAATTTGAGCGATGACAAACGGACTTGTCCAAAAGGAGTCAAACTTGCCATGATTACCTTTCTTTTCCTTAAATGCATCCCATTTAAGCACCCAAACACCAACTTGGAAATTGTCCACCTTTGCCTTCCTGTCAAAGGTTTCATTGATTTTCCTCTGATGAGATTTTGACTTCTGAACCAATTTCTCTTTGATCTACTATAGTTCAACCAGGTTATTCATTCTTCTTACCATATCATTCTCTTCATCTTGTTCTTCTTGCAATAAATTAGCCATAGGGAGAATGAGCTGGACGGGGAAAACAACATCAGTGCCATAAACCAGTTTGAATGGAGAATTCCCTATGGACTTTTTGATGGTAACTCTGTCAGCCCATAGTAAAAAATTCAACTTGGAATCCCAACTCTTTTTGTTGTCTTCTAACAGTTTTTTGATTATCCTTACTAGACTCTTGTTAGATGATTCTACCAGGCCATTTCCTTGAGGATAATAGGAGGTAGAATGCACCACCTGAATGCCCATGGATTTAGTCATGTCCACCAATTCTTTTTCCTTGAAAGCTGCTGCATTATCAGTGACTAGTTTGGTTGGGCAACCAAATCTAGTGAAATATTCTCATTTAAGAACTTTATGACAACTTGATGATTGTCATTCTTAGTGGGTATAGCCTCAATCCACTAGGTGAAATAATCAATGGCTATGAAGATCCATTTGTGTTTGCCACTAGAATGTGGGTTGATCTCACCTATAAAGTCCAAGCCTCGCTGCTGGAACGGACCATTGACATTTATTGGCTTCAAGGGCAGAGATTTTAGCTACTGTCTTCCTGCAAACCTTTGGCACTTGTCACAAGATTTTACAAAAGAAAACACATCAGAAAACATAGTAGGCCAATAATATGCAGCCCTCAAGATTTTGTGAGCTGTGGTTTTCCAATAATGATGCCCTCCACAGATGCTAGAATGGAACTGGTTCATGACTTCCATAGATTGTTCTTTATCTAGACACCTCAAGAGGATTCCTGATGGGTCTTTCCAATAAAGCAATTTTTTTATCAATATAGAATTTGGATGATCTGAGTTTAATGGCATGAGCTTGACTTGATCTAAGCCCTGGAGGGACTTCTAGCTTTTGCAAAAAATGAACTATGTTGTAATACCATTCACATGTGGCTAGATTTTCAGCCAAACATTGATTTTGCTTTTGGTCTTCTCCTACTCCCTCTGTCTACTCATCATTTGAATTTAGACTCATGGAATTTATATCTAACAAGCTGCAATTTTATTCAGTCACAAGTTTAGCCAAGCCTTGGCCTTTAACAATCTTAGTGGGCTTCACCTCTATGTTAAACTCTATGAATTGTGCAATCCATTTAGCTCTCTTCCCATCAATATTTGGCTGAGTTAAGACATCTTTTACTGAAGCTGAAGATACATACGCAACTACTTTGGAATGCAGAATATAAATTCTGAATGCCTTTAAATACTTTATGAGAGCATAATAATTTTTTTCAATAAGGTTATACCTGAGTTCAACATCCCTTAAAGTTTTGCTGAAAAAGGCCACGGGGTGCTCTATGCCTTCATCATTTTTCTGCAACAGAACTACTGCAAGTGTATCATAAGAGGAAAAAGAGAAGATACAAAAATCCTTAGTGTAATCTGGGCTGATTAGAGTGGGAGCTTCCATGATAGCTTGCTTGATGGCTTCAAAAGAGCTTCTTGAAGCATCTGTCCATTTTATTTCTGATCCTTTCTTCAGCATGGAATTGATGTGCTTTACAAGCTTTGCAAAGTTTGGAATGAACCTCCTTACAAAGTTAATCTTACCTAGGAAGGATTGAATGTCCCTTTTTGACCTTGGGATGGACAATGTCTAAATGGATTGAACCCTTGCTGGATCAATCTTCACACCTTCAGCAGAAACAACATGTCCCAAAAGTTTGCCTTCTTATAGAGCAAACTATGACTTCTTTGGGTTCACTAAAATTCCAAACTATCTGCACTTTAGGAAGACCTTCTTCAAATGCTGGAAATGGTCTTTGTGGCTGCTGGAGAAGACTGTTATGTCATCAAGATAAATAAGGACAATTTTTTCCTTCTCTCCCAAGAAGGCTATGTCCATGGCCCTCTGAAAAGTAGCCTCAACATTCATCAGTCCGAAAGGCATCTTGGAGTACACGAAAGTGCCCCATGGAGTAGTGAAGGTGGTCTTTTCCTGATCTTCAGGATGTACAACAATCTGATTGTAACCTGAAATTCCATCTAAGAAAGACATGGCTCTTGCCCTTGAAACACTTTGGAGCAAGTGTTCCATCTTAGGCAGGGGATAGTTATCTTTTTTAGAGCACTTGCTCAGATTTTTGAAGTCGACACAAAGCCTGATTTCTCCATTTTTCTTTCTTATTACCACAATGTTAGCTATCCACTTTGAATACCATAGGGGAACTATGATTTTGGTATCCAACAACTTCTTGATTTCTTTCTCAGTCAAAGGCAGTAAGAGAGGGCTGATAGGTCTTAATTTCTGCTTAAAAGGGGTGGTGTTATTTTCTAGTGGGATCTTATGCTGAATGATGTTCGTATCATAGGTTGAGATCATTGTATTCCCAGGAAAAAATATCAGTGAATTGCTTCATGAGGGTGCAATACTTGAAATTCTGGGCGGAGGGAAATTGAGTGGACAGATTTATGTATTTTAGATGGGTTGGGCTCCCTATATTGTGTTTACGAACAACAAACTCATTTTCTATTTCGGCAGGCTTATATGGCACATCGTTTTGATCGAACAACTTCTCTAGAGGTACCAATCCTTTTGGTATGTGATTACTAGGCAGCTGGATGATGCTTCCTCAACCGATCTCGTTTTTTAACTTGGGTTGGCCACATTCTCCCATGGATTCATTTTCCTGATCGATGTGCATTTCAGAAAATTCCTCAACGACTTGCAAAAACCTGTTAATTTCCTCATCGTCTTCAAAAGCTCTCCAATATTTGACATTGTTAGGCAGAGACGGTCTGTATTTTACCTGAACTTCATATGTCAATCTGGGAGGTAAAGCAGGAATAAACATGCTAGCAGAGAGAACAAGGGAATCGACAAGATGGTTCTTCATTCTTGGAATATAAGAAATGCTGAAATCATTAAAGGAATCCTTGAGCCTCCATACCTCATCTCTATATGCTTTCATTCCTGGATGCTTTACTTGGAACACTTTATTTACCTGCTGAATGATGAGATCTGCATCTCCAAACACTTTTAGGCTTTTGATGCCCATTTCTTTAGCAGTGCTTAAGCCCAGAATCAAATCTTCATACTCTGCTATGTTGTTTGTGACCTGAAAGGTTCATTTGAAAGACAAATGAATGTATTCCTGTGTTGGGGACACAAGGAATACACCTGCCCCTGCAACATCTTTAGAGAAAGCCCCATCAAAGAACATATCCCAAATCTATGGGTTTCCCTCCTCTGTGATCTGGCAAACTGGTTTCTTGAGCTGTGTGGAGGCCAACTGGGATTCTTCAATATGAAGAATACATGCTCCAAAATCAGTATCAACAACATAGATGGGATGATTAGTAGGGTTCTTCTCATCGCTGTTGATATAAGCCAACTGCGCCTCTCTGTATAATCTCTTGCTCTCACCTCCAAAAAATGGGATAGTAGCATAAGACAAATCATTTTGTAATGATCCACCTAATCTATTGATCCAACCTCTGGAAATTAGCATGCCAAACTTGGGGGGTACATCAACTACCACAATATCTATCATCATGCTTTTCATAGGCAGCTGAGACAAAGTGATGGCTAGGTCCTTGATTAATCCTAGACATTTCACTTTTCTAGAGTCAAAAGAAAATAGGTCATGATAAGGCTTAGTGATGTCAAGACTCAACTCATCCATGATAGCCTTGGGCATTAGATTATGGCTGGCTCTAGTGTCCAAAAGGTAGTTGTGAAGGATTTTTTCATGAATAGTCAAAGAGACATAGAATGATGGGGAGATTTCTTCACAATTTTCAATCATTGGGCTGAGAATAACAACTGTCTTGTCATCTTGCAGATTTACATAGTCAGTGGATGCTTGGATGGCTTTAGGCTCAAGGGACTTGAGGATGGATCTTTTGAAGGACTCATTCTTCACTAGTTTAATCAGAGGCATAGGTATTCTTAGTTTCTAAATTTTTGATTGAAAACTGAAAGGAGAAGGAGACTTGTCAAGGCCTCTTACCTCATGAGCTAGAGCTTTGAGGATGATGGGATCAACTTCCAGTTGTTTTTGCTTATTTGCTTGCTGTACTGCAGGGAAAACAACTCTTTGAACATGTGTTTCCTTGGCATTATTTATCTTTGACCTCAAATTATATCTTTGCTGATCTACAGTTTGTAGAGTAGCTTCACCATCCCATTCTTGGCTGATCTGGTCATTGCATAATGACTTTTCATAGGCAACTGAGGTCAAAAAGGAAGCATTGCCTTTGTCTTCCAGACAATGGATCTCATCATCTTCTTCAAACTGCTCTTCTTCCATGACTGCATTTAAAAATGAGCCTTCACCCTTTGGTCTTCATTAGCATCTTTGTTTCTTTGCAAAATTTGCAACTGCTCATTTGTTCTTCTATATGGATTTGGGTTTGGATTTCTAGGAGAAAAGATATTAGGCGCTCTTCCTTTCCCCAGGTGCTGCTCAACCTTTTATTTAGAGATTTTAGAGGCGAATGACTCGATCATTTTGGTCATTTTATCTATCTTAGGATTAGAGGATGATGAAGACTCTCCCCTCTGTCTTCTTCTATCAACATTTCCCTTGAGCTTCTCTGCAGCCATGATGTTTGATTCTACTTCCAAGGCTGCATCCTGCATGTCAGCCAAAGTAGCACATCTCCTCTCTCTCAATGGTAGGAAGAAGTCAGAATCAAAAGCACTGACATAGGTGAGTTTAGAAGAGGTAGTAGTGGGTTTTACTTTAGCTGGTATCTTGCTGTACATACGGTTAAACCTCTTATTAAAATCAGACAATAACTCACTATTTTCCCTCTTTAAGTTCCTAAACTCAGTGTGGTAGTAGAGGAGATCCTTCTTACCCCCCCAATTCTTTAGGAATGCATCATCTAAAGCTTCAATACCTGCTATAGATCTTGGGGTTAGTTCTCTGAACTGCCTCTCCATCTAGGCTTTGGACAAAGACTCTCATCCACACATCATCTTCACTAATGTCCAGATTATCAACATAGCTATAGAATGACTCAAGATGTTCTTCAGCAGTAACACCTTCAGTCCTAGTGAAATTAGGCCTATATTTTTGATATTCTCCAGTAGGCATGGCATTTAGAGGAGTGGGAAATATTAGAGGTCCATACCTAGCAGCTATGATTCTTTCCATTTTGGCTGGTGCTTGTGGACCTGCAGTAGCTGTGGTGGCTGAAAGAGTACTAACAGTCTGAATGATAGAGGGGTGAGGAGTGATTGACAGGACTAAAGGAGTACGATGGGTAGGAGGTGAGGTTTCCTTTGGGCTTAAAGCAAAAGGAGAACCTAAAGAATAAGGAACTTTATGAATCTCTGAGAGTTTTTATTCACTGCTAGTATTAGATGCTATACTCTCAACATGTGTTTGTTCTATTACAAGCCTTTCTTGAAGAGATATAGAAGATTGTTTAGGTTTACCTGAACCTGATACTCATTTCTGCAATACCTTTCTCTCTTTGATGATTTTTTCAGGGTCAGGCACTGGGTCAGCTTGTAGCTTTTGAGGATTTATCTGAGTATGCCTCACAAACTGAGCCAGAACTATGAATTGGAGTCGCCAAGAGGTTCGGCCTCCAGTAGAGTCGCTATATAGATGATTACAACCAAAAATGTGCCTCGACTTTGTCTATCATCAAAGCTGGATCTATGTCGTTCCCCAGGGAAGCTAAGCTTCAGTTTCCTCTCCCCGACAGCGGCGCCAATTATGTTATCACTCCAAGAAACTCTCCTATGTTGTAGTTCAGAGATGCCTGGTAACATATAATCTTCAATATTGTTCTCTAAACTATTGGAATAAATGATGGTTTGGATCAAGTTAGATAACCATTTCAACTTTGTTTTCACTCAAGGCATGCATGAACCCTCTCACCAATACAAGGCTTTAGACCACTAATGCTCAATAAGTTATAAGTTCAATGGATAGATGGAGAATACTGACTATACCAACAGATTGCATACATAAACATACATCAATGGCTAGCTATAGGCAGTAAAAGAGAATACTGACTGTACTAGCAGACACATATAAGACCACATATGGATGGCTAGCTATAGGCAACAAAGAAGCTTGCAGATCTAATATATGAAAGTAGAGATAAGATGATAGTTATTTGGACTTAGACACAAAGAAAACATGAACACACTGTTCAAGTGCAAGCAAAGAACAACAAAGAGAATGGGAATTGAACATATAATGGAAAAAGAAGCTTATATTACTAGAATGAAGATGAGAAGCTTGAATGAACAGAGGAGGAATACTCTCCAAAAGTTGAACCCCTATTACATCTTACTTTAAACTATTCATAGCCTAGTTACAATGCTCTTGAGCTCTAAGAGGCTCAGAGTCTTAATTTGCCTGATATGCATTGTTAACTGATTTGATGCCCTCTAGGCAAGCATGGGATCAGATTTTTGTGCTTTTGACAGTAGAGTAATTGATTTCAAATATTTTTGGTGGCTTGTTGCACTATCTGGGAGTTTTTCTATGACAGAGATGCTCCATAACGTTTGTTTGTGTGGTTGTTGCGCTATCTGAGCTCCCTGAACTTTCTGTTTCGGGTTGCAGTGTTCTGTGGCTCTTCTCTTTCCATTTTGGGCTCCGTTTCCTGACAAATGATCTCCTAGGCATTTTTATATGGTGAAATAGGTCTTGGGGCCTTTGTGTTTCCCTTTAAACTACAAACAGTGACTGTTTTGGTTATAAACATCGAAAACGCTACAAAACTGATAAATCCCGCCCTCTCTATGTATTTTGGACTTCAAAAGTCCTAAAATATGGTTTAACTACCCATTAGGTCCGCCCTCGTTGCCATCGCAAGTTGCATTCAGCCTGGCCAGTGTATTTCCCTTATATAATGAAATATGCGAAAACACTGAAAAATGCGTCAAAAATGCTTTGGCGGACTTCAGCTATCATATATTCCACTTCCCTGATCCTTTCGGATCCGGGGCTCATCGCAATCGCACTGGCCAATGATCCCTTCGTATTTTCATTATACAATGAAAATACATGAAATACATTAAAAATGGGCCTTCCACGGATTTGAAAATATATCCATTTTTCTTCCCGAAACCCTTTCGGGTCCAGGTTTTATCGCAATTGCACTACCCCGGTTCCCTTTGTATTTCGTTGAAACAACAAAAATACACAAAATACGTTGAAAATTGCTTAGTCGCAGATCTAAAAATTTATGAATTCCCAACTATTATGCCGTCGAGTCCGACCCATCAGGCCGCCCGTATGTATGTGCACAGGTCCCGCCCATGGTATATTGCCGATGCGACATAGTGATGCGATAAATCGCAATTGCTAATTGCTCAATGCCCAGGCCTTTATATAACATAAGTTTTTTTCTCCACCGCCAAGACCGTCGATGCGACCTGCCGATCCAATCATCGTTGATCGCTGATTGGCGGTGTCATCCACCATCCTTTAGACTATCCCCTCTGCTCGGCCGATTGCAATTAGCCGCCTAGATCTAACGGCAGATGTACATTCACTGTTTAAGTTGTGTTTGTGGGTTTTTCATGGGTTTTTTAGTATTTTAGCCTTTTGTTGAAGCCCCGAAAATCGGGTCGACAACAAGGGGGATACCCACCCGGTCCGGACCTTGGTTAGCAGCTCCTTATCCATTTGGTATAGCGGGTCTGACTGGGGATAACGGGACCAGTTTCTCGACTTTAGTTGTGTGTGTGTGTGTAGAGCTTGAACTATGCTGATCTAAGAGGAATTTAAAGCTAATCTAATTAAGACTCTTTAAACTAACTCTATGCTATTGTAATCTAGTGAGAATCAACACATCTAATCTACACTAACCCGGGGTATATATCTCCTATTATGCGATCTAAAAAGATTTCGAACAATAACTAGTAATAAAGATCATTAAACTATCATAAGAATAGAAATCATTAAAGATAAACTATTTTGCATAAGAAGTTAGACAAAACAATTATGAACAACATATCGCATAATAAGTTACTCATATGTCAAGCATAAACAATATGACTCCACCGTACAAAAGTGCCAAATGATAACTCATACACTCATACAATGACATATAAACAACTGAAACTATAAATCACTTAAAGAACATAAGTAGGAATAGTCAAGAGATAAAAGTACCATTTATGGCTGGTTCCACTCATAAGCTTCAAGCAATAATGATTTATCTCTCCTTGTTCTAACATCTACTAAGAGTACAGAAGTGCAACATCAGTAGCAGACATCAGATGCAAACATTAATAAACCTTGATCCATCCATTCATCAAAACCACCTCCAAGGGCGCAAAAGTGCATGTTCT
>APFE031327082.1:6055-17180 GCA_000404065.3 Pinus taeda
GCGAGGTTTTCATCATTGGCCTCCGATCGGATGACTCTACGGGTGTTCGACATCGGCTCATTCATTCACACGCCGTAGACTGTACCTATAGTATCTTGAGGACCATTGTCATTATTGGTGGTACCTATCGCGTCTGTTAACATCTTTCATCATTGGCTGGTAATCAGACGATGTTCATGCATGTTCGACTTCAGCTCACATTTTCGCATGCTTGAACTTGTACTTATGTTCGGGTCGAAGTGGAGCGCAAGACCCTGGATTGTGTCTGTTGTAATCCAGGCGTGATTTTGATACATGACTCTTTCACTGGATGGCTGCGACCATACCTGAGTCTGTTCATCGATCCTAACCAGATGGCTGCGTCCATACTACGGATCTTGATCATCATGTACTCTTTATGGATGGCTGCGTCCATTCCACATATATCATGTATTTGAACTATCATATTGTCTCTCTCAATGCAGATTCTCGGCGGCAGCTATATATGGTCTTGTAAAGCACTTCACCTCTCTCTCTCTCTTGAGGCTCATGCTTTAGGGGGCATCTGTTACGCAGTAATTTGTCACCGTTGGTCACCGTCCCTGTTACCCTTGCTTTCGCGCATTGGAGGACGCATTTATGGACCTGTGACCAGTGACAAAACTTAAAAACACTTGCATTGGATTCTCCTAAGTATGAACTTCAAAGTCCCTGAAGACACCTTTTTCAGATTAGCCCTAAAAAGTGCCCTTTTTCCATTAACGTGGGTCCACAGTGTCTTACCCGCGCCAATGGCTCAGTTCTTCCAAAAAGGGCGCGCCCATGGACGCTCTGTCATAGAGCAAAGCCCGCGCCACCCAAATTTGGTTATGATTTTTAGCCAGCGCGCACTGAAGTGTTTTTTCCTTCATTGCTCATGCAGTTCTCTAGGGAAAAATCTCGTGGAAGTGGTCGAGTGTCATCTTTTTATCCATGACAACCAAGTTCAGTGGCTATTCTGGGACAATGCCAAATATTCAGTAGGTGTCCAGATACAATGTCTACTTGCTCCTCCTCCATCTATAAATAACTGTCACCCTGCATTAAACCAACTAGTTTTTTTAGAGCTATTGTGAGTGCCAAGTTCATGCTGGATTAATAGTGAGAATTGAGAGTTATAGAGGGGTTATGCTGCCAAAATATTGAGAGAGAAGAGGTCACTTTGTAAGGCGTATTTAGCTGCTTGCCCAGTCAGAGGAGGTTCAATGTCAGGACCCTTTGGTTGTAATCTTTCTCTGTTTTTACTGATTAATGAACGACTATCATTATTGTTCCACTCATGTGTCTTCTAATGGTATTTGAGTTATATCTTGTCTGATCGATATATAATTGCATATACTGGATTTTACGCTTGTGTTTGTATCGTTCTTTGCTTGTGCAGGTGTCCGTTTACGTGGAGTGTAAGGATTGTGACCAGCCAAAGCTAAGGGACGGGAGCAGAGTTTCTTTTACAACAACTAGCGTTGGATTCCAGGTAGATCATTCTGATCGATCTTTGATTTATGCAATTAGGAACCTGCGTGTAGCGTGTGTGATTGTTGCTAGACCCGCGTTGGGCTAGTGGGATCGCCTCTGTCCGCAGAGGGGATTTACCAGTTCAACAGAAACCATGGTAATGATGCATGGTATATTGTATGTATGAGGCCTATATAGAGGCTAGAGACTCCACATGGAGAGATATGAAAAGAAGTATTCTTGTATGAACAAGCATATGGCTTGTGGAGTGTTCTCCTTCCTTAAGGAGTGAATGTATGGTGTTGCCCTACCTTAAGTGTTTGATAATAAAGAAGCATTTCTATCTATTCAGATCTTGTTATTCTTGGGTTTATTTGCATTATCTTATATTTTCATATCAGATCTATAACATTTCTGGGTTAGATCTACAACAAGTGGTATCAGAGCGGGTGCCACACACGGCCACCAAGACGCTCAGTATAACTCTGCACAATTCTGCACTTTCGACTCCTTCACAACTTTTCGACCTCGACCACAAACCAAGAGACAATCCCGCGCCTTACTACCAAGTGCGCATGAGCTATGCGCTCATGTTGCGCCTTCCTCCCTTGTGCGTAGAGCCAAAGATGCGAAGATGATTGATCGATTGAATTCGATGTTCAAATGCCAAGACTTGAGCGCAAATATATATGGAGTATGGCGTGTGGGTAGGGTGGGCGAAGCCCCATGGCCGACGCCCCAACTTTGCACAGGCAAACCCCCAAACACCATTTGCAAGGTCGGCTTCTCCCTCGTTTAACGCCATAATACACAACGTATAAACTCGCTGCCCGTCTAAGTCTTGTCACACTTCGTCGCATATGCAGATTTGATGCCTGATGAGCTTCCGAAGAAGCTTCCACCAAGGCGTTCAGTGGACCATAGCATTGAGCTTGAACCAGGGAAGGAACCCCCCAAACGCCATTTGCAAGGTCGACTTCTCCCTCGTTTAGCGCCATAATACACAGCGTATAAACTCGCTGCCCATCCAAGTCTTGTCACACTTCGTCGCATATCGTTCGCTGTCCACATCACAGTCACCCGACGTGCACGCTGCCCGTGCGCGTCGCCCGGTCTATCCGTCGTGCGCTCTTGCCAACGCGTGCTCGCCCGGTCTACCATCGTGCGCCCGCCTACGCGCGTCCGCCCGGTCTACACATCGTGCGTCTGCCCGGTCCACACATCGTGCGCCCGCCTATGCGCGTTCGCCCTGTCCACACATCGTGCGCCCGCCTACGCACGCCCGTCCAGTCGCCAATCCACCGTGCGCGCTATCCATCGTTCACTCCGCCCGGTTGTTCAACTCACTGTGCGCGCCTTGGGAGAGTTGGCGATGGTGCGACGGGCGCACGACTTGTTGAGGAGCCCTGGGCACGCGCCGGGCGACTTGGGCGAGCGCGCACGGTGGGTTGGCGACCGGGCGGGCACGCATAGGCGGGCGCGCACGGTGAGTTGAACAACCAGGCGGAGTGAACGATGGATAGCGCGCACGGTGGATTGGCGACCGGGCGGGCATGCGTATGCGGGCGTACGATGTGTGGACCGGGCGAACGCGCGTAGGCGGGCGCACGATGGATAGACCGGGCAGGTGCACGATGTGTAGACTGGGCGGACGTGCGTAGGCGGGCCCATGATGATAGACCGAGCGGGCGTGTGTTGGCAAGGACGCACGACGGATAGACCAGGCAACGCGCACGCTGGGTGACTGCGATATGGACAGCGAACGATATGCGACGAAGTGTGACAAGACTTGGACGGGCAACAAGTTTATACGTTGTGTATTATGGCGTTAAACGAGGGAGAAGCCGACCTTGAAAATGACGTTTGGGGGTTTGCGTGTGCAGGGTTGGGGCGTCGGCCATGGGGCTTCGCCCACCCTACCCACACACCATACTCCATATATATTTGCGCTCAAGTCTTGGCATTTGAACATCGAACTCAATCGATCAATCATCTTCGCATATTTGGCTCTACGCACAAGGGAGGAAGGCGCAGCATGAGCACATAGCTCATGCGCACTTGGTAGTAAGGCGCGGGATTGTCTCTTGGTTTGTGGTCGAGGTGGAAAAGTTGTGAAGGGGTCAAAAGCGCAGAATTGTGCAGAGTTATACTGAGCGTCTTGGTGGCCGTGTGTGGCACCCGCTCACGTGTAAAAGGTGCAGATTCTCTCTTGTAAGGAAGGTTGCCTTGTGTATGTAAATTTGGCTAAGTGTTGGCTTGATTTTGCAAGCACACTAGCTCATTGTATTACTGAAATTATGATATAATATATATTGTCGGGCAGATTGTTCGGGAGTTGCCCCTCCCCTTTATATCGTGCAATTGTTGTTTTATATTGCTGTGGATAATGATTAAGTATGGGTGATCATTGATATAAAGGATTAATGCTTTTTACTTGGTTGCGAAAAACAAACTAAGTATCGGTTGTGAATTAGGCATAGTCCTCACACTTGAGTATTGTTAAAAAGAAAAAGTGGGGTGGTGCCGCACCTCGCCGGCACGGTTGAAAGACTACCGTAGGCCTGTGGGCGTGACAGGTGGTATCAGAGCTTGTAGAGCATCGTGAACAGGTTCAGGTGTTGAAGCTTATGAGGAAGAAACGACGGGTACTTGCAGGTGAAGGAAGTGGTTTCACACTCAAGTGAAGCGAGGACTGGTTCATTATGCAGGGATCGGATGAAAGATTGAAGGGTAAGATGGAAGGGACACCTACGAAAGGTGAGTCTAGCCATGGACCAGGTGAAGTCTTGAGGTACGAAGTATTGGAACAGATGAAGCGATGGAGTTCTGATTGGGTTGCTATGAAGGCTGAAAGCTTGAAGTTTCGGGAAGAATGTGCAAACCTAAGAAGGGAACTTGAAGAGCTCAAGAGCCAATGCGGAAGTACGACAGGTGATGAACTCAAGGAACTTGACAAGGAGACCCAACAAAGTACTCTTGGACTTCAAGAGCTCTTTGATGAAAGAGCCCGTTTAAGGAAGGAAAGTGCCAAGTTGGAGGCCGAAATCAAGCTGGTTGAGGAAAAGATAAGAGGAAAGCTTGTTGGGAAGAAGATCGTTGTGATTGATCGAGAGGAGCTTGATTACATTGACAGGATGGGGACTTGCTACCGTGACAAACCGGAAGATGTATGGGAGCTGAGTTCTATGAGAGTAGTCGATGGACACTTGGTTGGTGCATTTGAGCAGAGGACGATGAAGTACAAGCTTGAAGGAGTTCAAGCTAGACCAGGGTCGGGTTGCCTTGATAAGCCCAGCAAGGAGGTGAAATACCTTAAGAAGGAAGTCAAGTTGGAGCATGAACCAATTGACTCTTCTGAGGCCGAATTCTTGAAGAAGGTTGCTGATGTAAGACATAAGACAAAGCAGACAGAAGGAGGTAATGCCTTGAAGCTGAGTTTTGTGAAGGTGACCGTGAAGGGCAAGAGATTTGCAGATTTGGTTGATACAGGGGCTACGCATAGCTTCTTGAGCAAAAAGGCAGCAAAGTATTTTGGGAAGAAAGCAAAGATGGAGAGGGAATTGAGTGCTTTCAAAGCAGTCAACTCTTCCATGAAAGCTGTTTATGGTGTTATGAAGGACACTCAAATGAAAGTAGGATCGTGGTTTGGGAAGTTGGATTTGAGAGTTGTGGACATGGATGATCACTCTATGGTGTTGGGGCAGGACTTCATGAGACTTGCACAAGCTGTACCGATGGTGGACCGTGACATACTCTTGATTACAACCGGAGGAAGAACCATGATGGTACCAATGAATAGAAGGAGTTGCTTGGGGTATAGGCCAAGGATGAATTCTATGACTTTGTATCCCAAAGATCCGAATGTGAAGCATGAGGATGTGGAGCAAAGAGGACTTGGGAGTATGACTCAAACAACGAAGGAAGGGAGATTGATTGACTTCGTTGCTAGAGCTAGAAAAAATGAGGTAAGTGGGAAGGAAGTCTCACAAACCTTGAGGCACTTGACAGAGACATCTTCTACTAAGGATCTTCACAATGGGGTTGCAAAAGAAGGAAGTCCTAGTACTACCTCAGAGGCAGTGGTTGATGAGGATTACAAGGGTAGAGATCCTGCTGCCATAGTGGAATTTTGCAGGTATGCCATGGGCATATATGACTTTCAGTTGACAAAGGACAAACTCAAGGAGATTGGGTGTACATGTGAGGGGGTTGGAGCTGTGCTTACATACTTAAGGACACAACACCAATCCGACACGTGGGTGGATGAAATTCAGGGAGGAAACTTCCTGGCCCTCCTTTCTCTATAGAAGACTTTGGAGGTAGGTTGGTGTGGAGGCCTTGATAGGGAGGAACCACATCGACACTACAAGGGGCCTTGAAAGGAGGCTTTTTTATGAGAGGTTGCAGACTTGGGTGCAGATGGCCAGATGTTGAGATGAGGTCTACATGAGTTGGACATCATGGACAATTAGTGTCATGAGCATCAGGTTGGAGATATGAAGCATGACAATTATGTAGAGACATTTTGTGGGAGCATGAGTAGAGTGTCACTCATGACATTCTATGGGAGCATGCCAAAGCAAAGGGTGTAGTGCAGATGCTGTTATGACTTGGAGATGTATGAGCCAATGAAGAGGTTGTACACTCTGGTGCAACTAAACCATGGCTTGATCATGTTGCAGATGGATGGAGACTACTTCATGGACCTGAGCATGGGAGATTCTTGGATGAGTCCCAGATGTAGCAAAAGTCAAGGAAGAGACTGTTGGTGACATAAGGATGTGCATTCTTATGGTTTTGACTTATAGTTGGACTAGCTACCCAACTAGTTCGAGTCATGAGGCGATCCAATGTACAGATAGATGGAGCTATGGGGCCTACACTTTGAGGAGAGACTACATGGAGGTACTCATGAGGAGAGATCGATGGAGGAAGGTGTGTTCTCTTGAAACACTTGACTCGACACTTGATGGGGAAGTGTTCTCTTTTGAGCACTTGATGATTGATGACATGATGAAGGACACATTATTGTAGTGGACGTGTAGCTTGGTGTTGAAAGGATCAACCTTTCATGGGGAGAGAAACAAGGGGAGATTGTGACAGGGTGGTCGATGATCATGGACATTTATGACATACATTGGTATGGACTATCTTGGTAGCAGTTGATTGTTGGATGAGACATGGTGGAGATGGAGACCTACATATGTTGCAGGGATATTTGCCATATGTGAGGGGAGTCGACATCATGGTATATACTTGGATTTGGGATGTTGTCGAGGACGACAACGACTTCAGGGGGAGGAGGATGTACCGCCCTGGGAGAGTTGGCAACGGTGCGACGGGCGCACTACTTGTTGAGGCACCCCGGGTGACTTGGGCGGGCGCGCACGGTGGGTTGGCGACCGTGCAGGCGCGCGTAGGCGGGCGTGCACGGTGAGTTGAACAACCGTGCGGAGTGAACGATGGATAGTGCGCACGGTGGATTGGCGACCAGGCGGGTGTGCGTAGGTGGGCGCACGATGTGTGGTCCGGGCGAACACGCGTAGGCAGGTGCACGATGGATAGACCAGGTGGGCGCACGATGTGTAGACTGGGCGGACGCGCGTAGGCGGGCGCACGATGGTAGACCGGGCGGGCGCGCGTTGGCAAGGGCGCACGACGGATAGACCGACACACCTTTGACACACCAAACACTTTCGAGCATAAAAAATAGCATCTCTAAATAATGTGGGCCAGTAAAAGTCATCTTGCATAACCTTATGCCCTGTGGTGTTGCCTGAAAAGTGTCCCTTGACAAGTTCATCGTGGAGATCACATAATACTATTTTTGAATTATGTGCCTCCAAATACCTGAGCAGTACCCCGTTGTGGTGCTTTCTGAACAATACCCCTTGCACCAACTAATAAGACAACACTTTAATTTGGAGTGCCCTCTTATGTCATGCAAAACAATGAGAGGGCATTGTGTCATGCTCAAGGTATTGGCGCACCTCCGTGTACCAAGAGCTTATGCTTGTAGTGGACGAGGCTTGCTCAATGTTATACATCTCAATCTCTTGCTCCCATCCTGAGAGCTCTTCTTCTTCCTCTTTCACATTCACTACTTCTACTACTATTTGGCAAAGACCATGACCCTTGATTGTGTGAACTGGTTTTATTTCTATATCATACTCTTATAACCCAGTCATCTAGTTCGCTCTCCTTTCACCCATATCTTATTGAACAAGCAGTGATATGACTGTTGGGTGCAGGACAAAGATAACACAATGGTTCTTCAATAGATAGGGACTAAAATGCTTTACTGCCTTGTATACTGCATAAGCCTACTTTTCCACAGTGGGGTAGTTAAGCTCTGGTCTTTGCAGACTTTCTCTCATGAAGGAGATAGGCCGCTAATTTTTCAATTCATCCTTCTGAGTGAGTACAACAACAAGAGAGGTATTAGAAGCAAAAGTATAGAGAAATAAATCTTTACCGAAGTCTAGGTTGTACAATGTGGGCGCTTCTGCTATAACCTGCTTGATACAGGAAAACATGTCCTTTTCCCTTTTATCCCATTTGTTAGCTATATCCTTCTTCACCATCTCCTATATTAGTTTGACAATCTGAGCATAGTCGGAGATGAACTTGCAGAGGAAGTTGATCTTCCCTAAGAAAGGCTGCATGGCTTTCTTATTCACTGGGAGGGGAATCTTCATGATTTTCCTAAGCTTGTCTGGGTCTACCTTAATCCAAGTCTTAGCAATGATGTGTTCCAAGAGATTACCCTCGGACACTGCAAAGATACTTTTCTTAGGATTTAAGGATATCCCGTACTTGCGACACTGCTCAAAATATTATTCAAGCGACATAGGTGGTATGGCCTCTATTTGGAGAATATTGTTACATCATCAAGATAGACCACTACGCTTTTCCCAATGAGTCCAAGGAAAGAGTTGTCCATAGCACGTTGGAATGTTGCACCAATGTTGATTATCCCAAACGACATTCGTCGGAATGCGAACGCGCCCCACGCCGTTCTGAATGTAGTTTTGAGTCTGTCAGGCTTTGCAACTAGAAACAGGTTATATCCAGAATACCCATCTAACAGAGAAAACATTTCAGACCCCAATATTGTTTGTAGTATTTTCTCCATGGACGGTGTTAGCACCTAAATCCGCCTTAGGCTGAAAGAAGGAAAAATTCAGGGTAACCACAAACCACGCTCAGTCTGGTAGCTAGCCCTACCAGAATAGGAGAGGGCTCTCTCCGAGTCACACTCAGTGAATAAATAAACGAAAAGGCCTAAGATGACTTACAGTGAACTATTTATATTAGGCTAGTAAGTGAGAATATGGACACAAGAAGTGATTTTTATGAATGACTGTGTTTCTGGGATGGTATGGAACCAATGGACCTCAATGAACAGAGAACTTAATACAAAGGCACGAATTACTTCGTGAGGAAAGATAGGCGGAAAGCCTAGCAATTTAGTTTAAGATGGTGCAGAATGGAGAGATTGATTAAGAGGTTGAAAAGGGCATGGACAACATGAATCCTTTTCAACAGAAGAATGAACACTGAACATGAAATTTTCCCACAGGCAGAGCAATAAAATTGAATTTTACCTTAGCTAACTTAGAAAATTTCAATGGAAATGAATATGAAATGAGCTATGAAACATAACAAGATACATATGAAACATAAGAGACACATTTGCTACACTCACAACCACATGAATCTCATGAAACAGAGCCACCGCCTTTCATTAATCCTCTGTAAAAAATATACAATGCAGAAACAAAGTTTCTTTCCCACAGTCTCCCAGAAGTTACAAGCCAACCAACCCTTTGCAAATGGTTTGCCTAAAATATATAGAATGTGCCATGAATAGATAGAATTCCCAGGGTTGGGAAGTTACTCAAATCATCACAAAATGAAGGTGGAGAGCCAAACATCAGCTACAGGTGCAACGCCACAAACATGACAAGTGGCTTGGGTGACCCTTTTCCTTCCTTTGCCACTTGGATAGATGCCCATCTAGAGTGAAAATACTTTCAAAACCACCTTAGGTGCCAAAACAATGAAGTGTAGATGAGGGGGCCCACTTATGAAAAGTCGGGAAGCGAAATTTCGCGAAACAGAGGCATTTTGGGCCTTTTTTCCTATATGTGTCGCGCCCTTTTCTGTATGCGTTGCGCCACTTTGAGGCCAATTTTGAGGCACTTGCAGGAGTCCAAAATGTACCCAAGTGTGCTCGTTGGAAAGCCTGTCCTATCTAATTTCCAACCCAGGTGGAATTTTTGAATTTGGAGGTCATTTGCCCGTCCAAATATTCATTCTCCCAAGACTACTTCCTGTGTGTCAAAACAGGGGCAGTGGGGCCATTTTTTGGGTGTTTTTGACCTCCTGGAGAGTCAAATCATGCCCAAATTTCCTGCCCGAGTGACAGTAATCCCGATTTTGCATGCTGAATCCAAAAATGCAAACCATTTCTCATTTGGAGCTCCCAATCCTACGCGTCGCGCCGGTGGCGCAACGTGTATAGAGAAAAAACCTGTGTTTGTGCCAAAAAATTCCCATGTGACCAAAATTGTCCCCAATTTCTTGAAATTTGGGCTGGAGGTTCTCTAAGAGGCACTATGTTGGACCACAAAAGCTTCAGCCAAGATTCGAAGACGATATTGCTCTTTTGCCTCTTTTGTTGCTCTGCTCAGTTTGGCCTTCAAGCTCCTTATTCGGGCCTTTGCGCTCATGTTCCGTGCCCTGTAATGACAAGCCATCCTCCTCAATATGGTTTTGTACTTATTGGCCTTCTCCAGTAGTCTCTCCAAGTGTAGATTGACCCACTCTAACAAAGACTCACAGTCGTTGTTGATCTCTTGCTCCAAGGTAGTGAGCTCGATCCTCCTCTGCTGGGCAGCTTGTCGATTTTCACAGATGCTTTGCAGCTCCATGATCTCCTGTTGGTCCTCAAGCTATTTGTTCCTCTACTCCAGATACTTGATTATCCATCTAGACCTCTCCATATTGAGTATCAAGTCTTGGATCTCTGAGTCCTACTCCTGAATGGTCATCCTAAGTTTGGCATTTCCTGCCTCTGCCTCATCATCCTGAATGAGGATGACATTGGTCTCCTGCACACCTGATGGCCCCTCATCAAGCACGGGCTTCTTGCCCTTGTCCAGTACCTATGTAGTCGATGCTGGAAGCGAGGCCCTTTTCAACCTGGGTGGAGATAACACTCGCTTTGCTGCTGTAAACAAGTGCCTACTGCCTCTCTGATATGTAACAAAAACATGCATGGTAGTGGTCTCATGGTGCTCATGCTGATGAGAAGGACCACCAAACTCCTACTCTGGCTTTGATAGTACCTGTGATGTGTTGAAGAATTCACGGGAGATGAATTCCTCCCAAGCAATGCCCTGCAATCCCAACTGATGATCTACCAAAATCCAGATAAGAGCAAAGTGAAACACACTGTTAAGTTGCTGCTAGGGGGTCTTATGCAGCATGAAGGTGTTCATCCTCTCTATGTTCCTGCATATGAAAAAACAGGAGGTTCATCATCCTCACCCTGGTGAAGTGCATGAGCAACCGGATGTGATAGGCATACAGTCGAGAGAACCTCCCCTCACAGCTGAAGTATTTCATGATCAATCTCATGAGTGGA
>APFE031327082.1:52967-66682 GCA_000404065.3 Pinus taeda
GTTCATTAGGCGGATGATCTGACGGTAGAACTTATGTTTAGTTTAGGGTTTTTTGCCCTAGAAGGCAACCCCTCTCTTTGTATGAGGGCATTGTATTTGAGGCGGAGATAGATGTGTATTCTGCTTGAGTGAGAAACAGAGAGGTGAGGTTGTGAGAGAAAACAGAGGATATTACAGCGAATTTGCTGTAGGTTGTGTCTCTTCATTTTACTGGATAATAGAAAGGAAGGACTGGCTGTTCGAGGTGGACGTAGCCCAAACTGGGTGAACCACGTATATCTGTGTCTCTCTTGTTTTGTGTGTTTTCTGTGTTTATATTTCTGCAATATTGTATGTGTTCCATTGCTCCATAATATATAATTTTCTAACAAGATGATAAGCGGATGATGACATCTCTGAGTTCACCAATTTCCTGGACATGAGTCCTATCCAGCTGAATAATTTGTGCATTTGTATTGTCCCATTTAGCGTTGATTTTCTTGGCAATAGATAATGGAATTACATTCATCGATGCACTAGAATTGACCAAGCAATTATGTACACTGAAATTGAAAATTTGGAAAGCTAACAAGAAAGGTGGGTGGAGTGGGTTCACATCCATTGTAAGTGCATTAAGTACAAATCAAAGAGTAACAAGAGACTTACTAGATCACTTGTCTGAAGAGGTAGTGTTACCTGTAGAGGTTTTCCCAAGTGCCCATAGAATGATGTCTCATTGGCTCATGATCTTTGTTATTTTAAACATGGATATGTTCACACGAACCTTATTCATATCATAAACAATGTTATAATCCCCAATGGGAAGATTGGACGAGGTGTTTGGGGATGGAACTTGGTTTGTGGTTTCCGAAGTGATGGTTTTGTCCTCACTGCTGTCAGAAACACTCTTCATTGAGGCTTATGTCCCAGACTTGTCCTAAGTGTTCTGCACTGAGTTAGCTGATGGGTTGATCTCCCTTAACAAACCTTCTTTGAATTTCTGGTTCGACAACACAATTGTAGTGGCCAACCCTTGGCTTCTTAGGTTGTACCGATTGGTATGCTTCTAGGTCAAATCGTCACTCAGAGGCTACTTATCGATAGTACTTTTTTGGACTGTGAGTATACAATTAAACATGTTTACTACATTCCCAACGGTTGGAGCTTCATCAGCTATAGTAGCTTCTTCTTTTTATTCAGCAAACTCAGTCTGCTCTTTAGCCATGACTAAATCAACAAGCTGCATAGCAACCATGCTCATGGTCTGATCCATTGTGGACACGTCCATTTTGAATGATGTTCTTGATGAAACATGAAATATTGATCTCTGCCCATCTTCTCAATGTTCAGGACAACATTAGAACTTTGTGCAAACTTTGTCGACTGGTTATTAGCACTGCTAGAAGCGGTAGTCCTTCTGAATAGGTTAAACTGGGACGCTTGCTGCTCACGATGGTATCACTTGTCCTCTATTTGAGTTTTTCCATTTCAATGGACAAATACTTGATGAGACAAGTCAAGCTTTCAAGGTCAGTTGGTTATTTCTCTTTATCCCTTCTCCTAGAGACCTGAGACCTCTTACCCATGTCCTTGGAGTCTTTTGTTGGTTCATCATCTGAGATGACTCCAATAGCGAGCAAGTATTTCTCGACAGTGATAACCTCTTCTTAATTTTTTGTCAATGTTTGTTTCACAGTTCACTTCACAAACTACACAATGCTTGTTGGTGAGGCATAGGTGTAGTAATATATGGTGATGGAGTCATGAGGTTTTATGTTTTTTGGGAATTTGTTGAAGATGAGATTAGACCTCTGGTTTAAATATTTCACTTTTTCCTTTTGCTCCATCTTAATATTACCGAGCTCTTTCAATAACATGGCGGGGGTCTTGTCATCAACAAATTTTTCAAGGAAGATCTTCTTGAACCCCCTACAATTCTGGATGGAGTTTGGAGGAAGGTTGTGATACCATATAACTACTCTATCATCTAAGGTACATGGAAAAAGTATACTTGCAACATCATCATAACGTACCTCAAGTGTTTGCAGATGTAGGTGAAAGTTCTCCAAATGGTATTTAGCCTTCACTATCTAATCATGGTCATACTTTGTTAAAAGATTCTCTGAATGCCTTGGCATCTTCTGTAGGACACTCGGAACTGTGAGTGGGCCCTGAATCATCCAATCCATATTTTGGTCTACCATGTCTTCTTCTTCATTGTCCTCCTCCACTTTATTAGATTATAATGGCTCTTCTTCCTCTTCTTCTTTGCCTATCCCGCTGAAATTTATGCCCGAGAGTAGAATGTTTCCTCTGTCACCACCATGAAAGAGTTGGGGTTCTTCTTCCTTTTCCATAGAGTCTCCTAATTCTGCAAGAGTGGAAAGAACCATGTCTTCAACAGCTGAAGCTACTATCCCTATGGAGGTGGTCTCGTTCATCTTTGGAGAATATGGAAGATTGATTACTCCCGGAAGCAATCCAATAACTTTTGTAAGTTGACGGATGATGGGGCAGATGGCCCAAATCTGATTATATGGAATTTCATGTTTAGGCCTAGGCTAAGAAGAGTAATCAAATTCAGAAGCAAGAGTATGGGAGGTGCAATGAAAGTTGTTCCCTTGACTAAAATATGGAATTATGGGGTTGGTGGGTCTATCTACCATAAAATATTGGCTTCCCTCCCTCTAGAATTAGAAATTTTGATGATGCTAGACCCGCCAACATTCAGTGGATCTCCTCGATATGAAGTCCCAATCGTACCTCACCCTGTTTGGTGTAGGAGCCCCATCTGGTATAAAGGACCAATTGTCGAATCCTTAAATATTTCCCTTGGCTTTAGTTGTCAGCACAAGAGAGTGATGCAATGGTATCTTCGAAAAGTAAGGGAGGTGTGCCTGGTGAGTGTGCAGTTGCAAACGTGTCAAGGTTCTTCTACTATAGAGTTGGGAGGAAAGTGAGCCTCTAAGTGAGAGGTAATAGTACTTTTGTAACATAATTTGATTTTGATAAGTTATATCTTTTATTCCATTTTCAAATAAGGATTGTGTGAAAATTGTTCTTTAATGCCACAATGATCGAAATTATGTTTATGTCATACAGTTTAATCATGATTGAACTCATTTAAATTTATGTTAAATATATTAGTGAATGAAGGTTTACCAAACATTTTAAACTTGGTAAATCAATAGCTAGATAGAAATAAAATTGACTCAACAGTTTAATCTGAGTCAATGGTGAAATAAGTGATAGGATAAGGTAGATGTACATAAAAGAAAAATGATTTGGGTCTGCTAGCTTAAGTGCACCCTGCAAAGCAAGAAGCGAAAATGTTAGCTTCGAAAAAGAATGGAACGCAAAAGGGTAGGTAGAAGCACTATGGTGGTTAGAGGAAAAACATGAAGATTTTATCCTAACGTCAAATGTCAAGTATTGTTTCATGTGAAGACGAAAAAGGAAAAGGAGTAAAGGTTTTACTCTAAAGAGTAATATATCAATTAATTTTGGTGTATTAATCCCCTATCCCTAAGTTTTAAAACCCCAAAGTTGCAACTTCACTCATACTTTGGTCCACCCACCTATTCCTAGGTTTATTACCCCGCCACATACACCAAATATTCCCCATTATGCATTAAATTATTTTCTCCTAACCCCACCGAGAAACCCGTCACCTCACATTAACTCTCCACCACCTCTCACCTCATCTATGCCCATCTCCCAAGATCCGACGACCCACACAGCATTTCGGCCTCCCCTCACCATCTGAACTTTACCGTCGGCGGGGGCGGGGGGGTATGAAATGGGTGGTATTTGAAACGCGCTCACCCCTACGTGTCAACACTACAACATTTTGGACCCCCCTCAGGCGAAACTATTAACCGCCTCCCCCCCTCCAAAAAGTAGTTTCTTCGCCTACCAATACCACTCTTCTACCTGTTGCGCTCCCGCCACTCACCTTTCGCCACGTAATTTTCTCGTTGATTCCGTCAATCACATCCGCTCCCTCCAAAACTAAGCCATTAAATAATTAAATGGTTTAGCTATTAATCCAACAGACTCGTGCCACCCTCAACGAACAAAACCAAATTGTTATATAATTCTTTCTTTCACTCATTAACTAGTTACTGAATTCATACACTGCCACTGTTATTTCTCTGTTACAAGTTTGCTTGACCAAACACTAACATTTTCACCCGCCAGCGACACTGTCCACTCACTCATTTTTAGCCTATTACCTTTGTTCTTGTCCTCAAATCCTAAGTCCCCTTTGTTTATTGAAGCCTATAATCCAATTTTTACTATTGTCCTTAGCCTTATCCCAAGATGCCTCCAAAGTACAAGGGACCATAAGAATCTATCAATCATTTGATCTATCCTCCCATTGATTTTCACCACATCCCTTTAGCTAACGGAGACCATAAAATCCATGAAACTCTCTACAAATTTGACCTTTTTGAGATGTATTGCTGGCTCGAGGACAAATCCATAGACAAATCCGATGACATTCAGCAGTGGGAATCCAATTTACCCCACTACATTTTCCTCGTACCCACAGCACCCCAAAATTTGTTAGGAAGTGTCATGCATGTTATTTTCCAAACCAAAGAGCCATCATTGCCCCCACTGGAGAAATTATGTTTACTATCACTCCTCAAGCCGCAAACCAGATGATGCAAGCCCCTATAGTAGAGAATGCCACCCCCTTTTCCTATGAAGCACTTGTTGAATTGTACTAGAAATTGGACTTTTCCAAGAGAGCCAAAACCCTTGAACTTTTCTTGACAAAAGATGCCCCATTACCAAAGAAAAATCCTCCCTATCCCTCCTCTATTTTCCCTGAGAGAGCCAAGCAAATTATCACAATCATCTCTTACCTCCTTGGTTACTACTCATATCAGTGGGTGGATGAGGCTATCATAGGATTTCTGTCCATTTTCTCTATTGATTCTAAGCCCTCCATCATGTTTAACTTTAGCCAATTTCTTGCAGGTTCAATTCATGAGAAGTTTATCAATTTCCAGACTAAGGAGGTGTTCAAGTATGCTTTTGTGTTAGTCTATATGTTCTTATATTTTTAGGGAGACAACATCAAGCTTGCTTTACAAAAGTTGGATGCAGAAGCGAACCAACATTGAGTCATCTTTTGGAATACTCTGGTGATGAAGGAACAAAAGGAATACACATACAAACCGTTCATAGAGATGTTTTTGCATCCAACAATCAGTCTCTTAAGCAGCAGAACATAATCGAGTATTGGTGAGGAAATTAGAAAGGTGTTGCAGCTCTCAGACCAAGTTCAGACAAGGGATTGGTACCTCTGTCAGAATTATACATAATTGACAATATTTGGATGTGAGATTTCCCCTTACAAGTTGCCTAAATTCCTCCCAATGAGGATTTTTTCTCTACAGTACATAAGACAGATGCTTAACATGGATGAGATCCACTTTGTAGCTGCCAAGAAGAAGTCCCTATTTAAAATTAAAACACAGATAAGGCCTTTCATTTGCAAAAAAGGCCAACAAGGGAAGAAGTAGATAAGCTACTAAAAGAAATGGAGTTCAACCTTAGTTTCACCTGGACATATGATCCATTGGGGGTCATTTCTAAATTAAGAGTGGAAAACAAATCCACTGTCTATTTTCACACAGCCAGACCAGAGATAGAGAAGTTTAAAAACCAGCTAGAATGGGTTGAGAACACCCTACAAGAGGCAAAAGAGAAGCTAGTATCATCTTCCACAGCACAAAATCCAACCATACAGGAGAAAAAAGCTAAGAGAAGTAGAGAAGAAGAGTCCCCTTCAAGGACTGAAATTTTCAGTGAAGGATTCAAAATTATGTATAGGCAGAAGGCCAAGCTTACTTCCAAACTAAGCCTCAGGAAGGATTCAGAGCAGGAGAACATTATCACCACTAATGAGCCACTTATTTCCTCATTAGTAGGTGATCAGACCACACTATCTCCCACTACCTCCATGGCTTCACAAGATCAACAACAAATGCAGACCAACACATCTACTACAGGGGAGACAAAGTAAATTATAATGGACATTTTTAAGGAGATAAAAACAAGGAATGAGGCCTTGAAGATTAACACCTACAATTAGTTCTAGAAGCAGACTTATGGTTCTCAAAGTAGGCTACTATGACCCTTTGATTCAGAGAAAGGTAAAATGCAAATGGCATTCCTCCGGGCGCAGGTTCCCTAGCCTAAGGTAGCATCAGACTACAAGAAGGCAACATTTTACTTTGATGTAAAATACATACATCCCATTGACCAAATGGAGATGCACAAGCAGACTGGGGAAATTATTTTTTCCACTATCACTAACACTGCTATGAGTTTGTCTAAACTACAGGTTACATTAGCCAATGTTAAATCACAACTGAAGATGGAGAAGGTCTCTGCACTTTCCAAAGACACCAGGATCAAAACTTTGGAGGACTTGGTGATCAAAGTGGGTTATGACCCTGCAGACATCAATGTTGTAGAATAGCTTGTAAAGAAAAATAATTTAGACATAGCAACATTAAGGAAGTATTTGAAATTTCCAGCTACAGAAGATCCTCTGGCCAAGGATATTGAAGAAACAGAGACACAAAAGACAAACATGATGAAGCTCATCATGGAGCAAAGTGCACAATTGAAGCAAATGGAGACAGAGATGGACAACATGATTAAAGAAAAGGAGCAAGCTTCCAAAATGACTCATGTCCCTTTGGAAGCACTCCCTATCACAACCATTCCTATAGTCACATCTTCTACAACAAGCACAGGGGATGTTGCAAATCAGTTGGAAAATGCAGTACAGAACATGTCTCTCCAGACTAAAGAGATCAAAAGATTGCAGGCTCAAGTCAATCTTCTACAAGATCCTCAAACAAAGACTAATACTTTTCATGCAACAAAGCTACAGAGAGCTAAAAATCAGATAGAGGTATGGAAGAAGTCAACAGTTGATTCCTCTATTGGCTACACAATGGCCCATGTTAAATAAATCATATGGAAAAACATCATTGAAGAAATAGATGAAATCTGACCATGTGTCCAGATTATATTCAAGCAGAAGGAATTGATGGGAAAAGGCAAGCAAACCATTTCCACTATCAATATTGAATTAGTAGAAATGCCTCCTACAACCAACAACATCATAAAGCTCCTCAATTCCAAAAACATATATGAGTTGGATGATCTAGGAGTAGATGACAGAACAGAAACCATCCTAGAAGTAAAGAAATTTATAACAAAGAAGAACTTGGTTGTATAGCTGACAGAGAAATGGCACACTCTCGAGGTAGAAGTTAATAGGTTTTTCACTAGAATAGATGCATTGAATAAGAAAGGTCTGCCTTCTTTATTTGTGATCAATGAAAAATTGATGACCAGGGAAGATTACAAGAAGAAGCTTCAAGACATTACAAAGGATACAACTAAGTCTTCCCATATAAAAGGTACTATGATAGGGAGAGCTTCTTATGAAGCAATCGACAACATAAGTTTTATCCAACACGAGATAAAACACATTTTTGCTGTAAAAGCCACTTTTGCTCGGTATACTGAGGTAGATGAGATCTATCGCAAGGTAACAAATATTTCTATTCCAGATGAAGAGCGGTGGGATAAGTTATGTGAATTCCAGGATTAAAAGATAGGTCATCTTCACCAGCGCAGCACTCGAATAGTAGCCACTCAGCAATTGTTCTCCTCCAAAACATGGCCAGGTGTCCAAATCACTTCACCAGATTCATTCCTTTTGATCGAATTATTTCTTTTCTATTAGTTCAAAGTCAATAATAGAATATTGTGTCACTGAGGCATTAATTGTAATCTTTTTGTAAATTTTGTTTAAATAATTCATTCTGTCGAAGTATTAAGGGTTGAACCCTTGAACAAGTTATCAAGTAGATTTGTACTAAGATGGAGCACTTTTGAGATAATAAAAGATTATGGATTTCCCTCATATGGTCTATCTCTCAGTTAGTTGTATTCCATCTTGTCTATTCATTATGTTTTCTTCATATAAATTAATTCTTTTGCAATCATCCGATTTAAAATTTAATTGAATATTAGTTTCATTTTGTATCCTCTGTGAAGTTGTAATTTAAATAAGAGAGTAATTTACATAACTATTTGTTATTGTAAATTCCTCTTTTAATATAAATTACACTAGATCTCTGTAATAGTTTAATTATATTTTGTTGATTAAGAAAGCACTCTTTTCTTAATTTCTTCTTGTAAATGGTTAAATATTCAGTGTGAATATAAAATCAATTATACCTCTCCATACTCTATTTCTCCATCACATTAAAATCAAAATAACCATGTTCAGTTAAAGAACAACCTTTCATTTTATCAAAAAATTGTCTAAGTTTAAAGCACCTGTTTATAAATAGTTCACTAATCATCCAAACACTCAAAACAACAAAATATTATACATGCTTTAGCATAATTAATTGACCTTAGGTTATCTCAAAGGACAACATCAGATTGGCGTCGTTGCCAGGGAGCGAAGGATTGAAAGCTAAATTTTACCTAAGGCAACGATTCTCCCTTTCCTTTAAGGTGAATAAAGAATAAGGTTATAAGTCAAAATATTTCACCTGGAAATTCCACTGGTCCAAGTTGGCTCCTTTTAAGCATACTAGTTCACGTTTTGATTATGAGATTGTTAACCCTCTACCAGATCCAGAAACACTTATTAGAGGAGCCTCTTTAAGGTGAAGACTTAGAACCCCATCTTCTTATTCAGCTTTAAACCATGAAGACATCTCATCTGTAGATCCATTTTCATTTGTGCCATCCCATCCTGATTGGACTGAATTAACTCCTAGGGTTTCTGAACTCCATTCTAGAGGAGTAGATATTCCATTAGCCTTTCTAATACAATCACTTGAGTCATATCAAGTACCATCCATTCATATCAAATCACCTTCATCTGAGGAAGAATTGGGTTTACATTTGCCTAAATTCAAGCCTACATACTTCATTTCTCCAACTCCTTATTCTATTCCATCAACCTCTACTTATCTTGAAGAGACATTTTCTATCTATTCAAATCCTTTGTTTGATAATAAGGAAGAATTTCCACCAGGAGTTCAGAAGTTGGTTATTAAAACCCATTTGAAATAATCAAAGAGGTCTCCTCCCTCTTCCTCACCTCCACATACTAATACCCCTACCGATTCATCTTCATCATCTTCCTCTTCCTCATCATCGTCCACTCAGTCACCCCAGACTCCTCCTGCTATTATGGATTTTCGACCCATTGTGCAAGCAATGTATGCTGCCCTAGTTCTCCCTGCAAGCTTGGAAAATTTTCATGATGGATATCTAAAACATCTACCAAGATTTAATGGAGAAACAGGTCCCTCAGCAGAGGATCATGTATCAGCTTTCCTAGATTTTGCTGATAATATGAACATAGATTAGGAAGATGTTTATATGAGATTATTTGTACAACTTTTAGAAGGAAATGTGAGGATCTTGTTTAGGAGACTTAGAGCTGACTCTATTAGAACATGGAATGAGCTCATAACTATCTTTAAAAACCAATGGGGTTTAAAGAAAGATCATGTTTACTTTCTCACTGAATTTGAAGAATTGAAGAGAAACCCTCGTGAACCAGTTGCTCAATTCATCAAAAGATTGAACAAACTCTATCATAAAATGCCTAGTGATTGCAAACCACCAATAGCAGCTACAAAGGTCATATTTTCAAAATCATTTGAAGATGACTTTGCATTCATGCTAAGGAAAAGGGTTTCTAATACATTAGAAGACATGCAGGCAAATGCTATAGGGGTAGAAGCTAATAGGTCAGCTTCTGGAAAACTTAAAGTTAAAGCAGATAAACAAGAAAGAAAACTAAAAGCTAGGGTTGATGACTCATCTTCTTCCAAATCTAAACTTAAAGATCAAAAAATTGATGAAATTGCATCTTTACTTAGAAACCTTTCTAATAGGATTTCTCAAACTGAAACACAACCTAGAACTGCTCAACAAACTGTTGTCAGACCTCAAACTCAAACTCATTTCCGAAGAACTCCTCAAATGCAGATTCTTCAGAGACCAGATTCTGATCAAAATGTTCAACCACCTTTGTTGATTGATGATCAAGATCCACAAGATACAGGCCCTTTAATCACTGAAGATATCAATAATATTTATTCTTCAATAAAACAAATTGCAATAATTCCTTCATCTTCACCTCAGTCTTTTGAAGAAAAACAAGGAGATGCTCAACTTTCAAAATACCAAGCATTCTTTGAATTTCTGATTAGAGAATTAAGAGGTATGATCTAATACCAAGATCAAGTCCAGGTAGACCTTCAAAATCTACCACTATAATTGAACCTACAATAAAATCCATTCAAACACAAACAGCAACACTTGAGACTACAAAGTCATCCACTGAAACCTTTTAATCTGAGAAGACCATTTTGAAAACTTTTCATATTGAAAAGGAATTGGAAAGGGTCAAGATTCCTATACCTTTAGCTGAACTTTCCAAAAACCTTGGTTATAAAAATCAAGTGTCTAAATGGATACAATCCTCTAGTGTAGATGTTGAGGGAGATGTTATTAATTTGCAAGATGAAAAGCCCTCAATAGTGTTTGGCCCTAGTTCTGATATGATTGATGAAATTGTTCCACCATTTTATGTAACTTTAAAGGCTCATGACTTTCTTTTGTATAACTGCATGCCCGATTTTGGAGCTTCTCATAACCTTATGCCAAAGGTAATTATGGAATAGCTTCAGTTACATGTTACTCGTTCTTATCATGATATTTACACCTTTCATTCAAAGAAAGTACCATGCCTAGGATTGATCAAAGACCTAGTTGTGACCTTAGCTCAAATACCTGTCAAGAGTATAGTTTTAGACATAGTTGTCAGTGATATTCCTGCCAATTTTGGCATGCTCCTATCTAGGTCATGTTGTGCTAAACTTGGAGGATCACTTTAGATGGACATGTCATTTTCTACTATTTCAGTCTATGGAGGTGAACATTTAAGGTTATATAGGGAAGTCAGATTCCTTCATACTGTTTGTAGGTCTGATCAAGAAAAAAAACCACCCTATCTATGCAGTGCATCATGATTTTGGTTGCTTTCAATTATCTTCACAGAATTCATCAAACAATCAACTTGTCATTGAAAATATAGTTTCCAAACATAAAATTGTAGAGTCAGATATCTAGAAACTTTATTTTGATGGCTCTTGCTCAAAAGAAGCAGCAGGAGCAGGAATTGTTTTAATTTCACCAAATAGAGAAAACATAACTCAGTCATGTAAACTTGAATTTGAGGTCACCAATAATGTGGCTGAGTATGAGGTTTTTCTTCTTGGTCTTGATCTATCTAAGAGTTTAAAGGTTCAAAACTTGAGTGTCTATTCTAATTATGAGCTTATAGGGAAGCACGTTAGAAATCTGTGTCAAACGAAACACCCGAGGCTTAGGTCCAATAGAAATGAAGCTTGGGACACAATTGAAATTTTTTTCCAAGGATTTAACATAACTCCTATTCCAAGAGATGAAAATATGCATGCTAACTCACTAGCTATCTCAGCAAGCTCTTTCAAAATCCCTGAGCCAGTATTGTTAGATTACCAAATTCAAGTCAAGTATAGACCATCAATTCCTGATAACCTTAAACACTAGAAATTTTTTGAAGATGATGAACAATTAAAATCTCTCCTTCAAGTCATTGATGAATTATCAAATATGAAAATTGAAGAAGATCAAAAAGATGTTCAAGAATCAAATCACCAAAATCCAGAAACTTCATTCAGTCCTAAAATTCTTGATGGTGATATCATCCAATTATCTAATAATTTTATTCCTAAAGGATTAGTTCCATTGGAAAAACTATTTGATAATAATGATGTCTCTAAAAACCCCTTGTTTAACTCACTTGAAGAAGAAATCGAAGAATGCAATATTGGGACTTGGAATGATGTGAGAAATGTTAAATTGTCATCAGCCTTACCTTTGGATATAAAAATCAAATACTTGAATCTTCTTAAAAATTACAAAGATGTTTTTGCCTGGTCTTATAATGAGTTAAAAACTTATGATACATCTTTGATTGAGTATAAGATTCCTTTGAAACTAGAAGAAAAAAACTTTCAACAAAAACTAAGAAGAATCAATCCCATACTACTTCCAACCATTAAGAAAGGACTTAAAAAGTTGCTTGATGCTCATATCATAGTACCTTTAAGGTATTCTGATTGGATAGCCAACCTAGTTCTTGTCAGAAAGAAAAATGGTGAGATTAGGCTGTTGGCATTATGATACAAGTGTTGTCCTTGATGGCAAGATGACAGATTATAGTGCAGCGGATCAGTAGCAAAGAATTGATGATCAGAGTACAAAGAATGAAGAAAGCTGAGTATATACGCAGGTTCACTATATACCAAGTTGCGTACATAGGCAGGTTATACACAGGTTCACTATGTACCAAGTCGCGTATATAAGCAAGTTCGCTATATACCAAGTAGAGTATACAGGCAGGTTATACACGCAGGTTCTCTATATACAAAAACGCGTATACACGCGAGATTGCTGATCAGAAGTAGCGTATGCGTATGCATGCACTTTCATGCACAGAAAAGCGCGTACATGTGGGAAAGGTTATTTTTGGGTCCGTGGTATTTAGACCTATGGTTTTGGTCCTTGGTATTGCGTCCGAAGTATTGAACCCAGGTATTGGGTCCCTGGTATTGGTTCTCAATGGTTTTGGACCATGGTATTGAGTAAGGCCTAAGACTATAAAAGAAGAAGAAGATCATTACGAAATTGCATTAAGAAAGTCTTGAATATCTGATGAAGTATGAGATCCAGTATGCAGGTTATGGTTTTATGATGCATTGCTTAATTTGATCTAAGGAGGAATATCATCGGTTGATGGAGAACAAGATCTAAGGATAGATCAGGATCAAATGGTTTGAAATGAACTATCTCTATATGGTTGATTATGATTATTCTAGATCTATATATTGACGCTTGTAATGTTCTGAACTGGGTATAACTTAAGTTAGAAATAGCTACAAGTCATGATTGAATATGTATAGATTTGTACGCGGGTTGGCTTTGGTGAAAGCGCGTATGTACGCGGGTTTGATTCATCATAGTAGTGTATACATAATGAAGTATGATGTTTGAAGTTGCAGTTGGGTCTGATTGTTATTACAGAGTTCTGTTGTCTGCTCTGTGTTCTAGTGACTGTGTTGTTGACAGGGTTTCAATGTTTCAGTGATTCAGAAATTGATGATGCTAGTATTGATTGTTTTGTGCTTCAAAGATATTGATGGGTCCAGTATGAAAATTGGATGAAACGTGGCCTTCAGATTATAGTGTTGTGCTTCAGGAGTATCCAGTCTGAAAGTGTATGACACGTGGTACCTGGAGGAAGAAAGAGAAGGTTGTTGCCTTTTGTAGGTCGGCACCTACATACTAGTACATCAGCTAGTACAAGAGCTAAGGGGGTGGTAGCTCCCTTCCAATAGCAGCTGGAGAACGAGTAAAGGTTGGAGCATTTCAGTAGGCCAGCACCTACGTACTAGTAAGTGGATCAGCTAGTACAAGAGCTAAGGGGGTTCCAGGAGACTCTGGAGAACAAGAGAAGGTTGTAGCCTTCTGCAGGTAGAAGCCTGCGTACTGGTATAAGACTGCACCAGTACAGAACTATTGTAAAAGAAGTTTCTTATTAAAAGAAGATAGAGATG
>APFE031327082.1:74633-84709 GCA_000404065.3 Pinus taeda
CCTCTCAGTATTATTTCCAACATAGGTTATGTGTAGACTTCTGAAATATGAACAAATCATCTTTAAAGGATAAATATCCATTGCCCAAAATGGATCATCTACTTTAGAAAGTTTTAGGTGAAAATAGGATTTCTATGCTAGATGGATTTTCTGATTACAACCAAATCATGGTAAGTCAAGCTGACCAAGACAAAACTGCTTTCACCAATCCTTGGGGTACATTTATGTATGCTAGAATGCCATTTGGGTTAACCAATGTTGGAAACACTTTCCAGAGAGCCATGGATATAGAATTTGTAGGTAAAACATCTGAATTTACTGTCATTTATTTGGATGATTTAGTTGTTTTCTCTGATTAAGATGAAAATCATTTAAAACACATGAGAAAGGTTTTTGACAGGTGCAGGAAATTTGGCATATCCATCAATCCAAATAAATCTTTATTTGTTGTAAAGGAAGGGAAATTACTAGGGCATATAATCTCCAAGGAGGGAGTTATAATTGACCCAAAGAAATTTTCAGCTATTCAGAACCTATCTCTACCAAGGAATAATAAAGAGATACAAACCTTCCTTGGAAAGACTAATTTTCTCAGAAGTTTCATCCCTAATTATGCAGAGATAGTTAAGGATATAACTAATATGCTAAAGAAAAACAATGAAGTGAAATGGACAGTTTCTGCTAGATATGCTTTTGATCAGATCAAAAAGGCTATATCTGAGGCCCCTACATTAGCTAGCCCTCATTATTCTTCACCTTTTAGCATATTTTCTTTTGCATCCAAGACAAGCTCAGTTGTTGTACTTTTACAGAAGAAGACAAATGGTGATGACGAACCTATAGGCTTCTTTTCCAAAGTTATGAGGGGTGTTGAATTTAGGTATGATATTATTGAAAAACAAGCTTATTCCTTAATTCAAGCCCTCAAAGCCTTTAGAATCTATGTCCTCCATTCACACATTACAACTTATGTCCCTAATCATGCTATTAAAATTGTTTTGACTCAAACTGATACTGATGGAAGAAGAGGGAGATGGATTGCTAAAATCCTTGAATTTGACCTTGAAATTAAGACCACAAAGCTAGTAAAAGGACAAGGCCTAGCCAAAATGTTAGTTGAATCAAACTGCAAAGTATTGGGGATAAATTTGGTTTCTAAAATTTCATCAGGGGAGAATCCACAAGAACCTTCCTTGATATTAGGGGAGAATCCATAAGAACCATCCTTAATATCTGGGGAGAATCCACAAGAACCTCTTTCTTTAGATCAATCCATTCTTGTTCACATAGATTAGAAATATCTACTCTCTGATTGGTACTCTAATATTGTGCAATTTCTTAGGGATTTTCAATGTCCAGCTGATCTTAACTTGAAGCAATGCAATGCCCAAAAGCTTAAAGCAGTAAAATGTTGCATTATCAATGCTAATCTATACTGGAAAGACCCTCTTAATATCCTTCTTCTTTGTTTAAATGGAAATGAAATAGAGGGAATTATAGATCAGTTCCATGCAGGGTTTTGTGGTGGACACTATTCCTGGAGAGAAACAGCCTACAAAATTTTAAAATAAGGTTTCTACTGGCCCACACTTTTTAAAGAAATTGGAGCAAGAGTAAGAAGTTGCATACCATGCCAATTATTTTCAAGAAAACAGAAACTGACAGCATTTCCTTTGGTTCTCGTATTGGTTCATGCTTCCTTTCTACAATGGGGGTTGGAATTTATAGGGGAAATTCATCCACAATCAAGTAATCAACACAGATGGATTTTAACTACTACAGACTATTTTACCAAGTGGGTAGAAGCCATACCTATTAAAAATGCAACTGATATTGTTTAGATTAAATTCCTTGAAGAAAATATCCTTTCAAGATTTGGATGTCCTCAATAGATTGTTACAGATAATGTAGCAACTTTCAGCAGTGTTAAAATTATTGAGTTCTCTAAAAAATATTCAATCCTATTACACCATTCTACATCGTACTACCCATAGGGTAATGGGCTAGAAAAGTCTTCCAACAAGAGCTTAGTTAAGCTCATTAAGAAGACTCTTGAAGACCATAAAAAGAGTTGGGAAAACCACCTAATCCATGCAATTTAGGCAAACAGAGTTTCTCCTAAGAGATCAACTAGCAAGTCTCCTTTGCCAGTAGTTTATGGAAAGGAAACAGTTTTTCCTACTCATTTAGCTTTACTTTTTATGAGATTCCTTTAGGAATACTATGAAGAAAAATATGATTTCTCAAGAAGGATTAATCAAACTATTGAGTTGAATAAAGACGGGGATGAAATTCAGTACAAGCTAAGGAAATACCAAAATAAGATGAAAGAATTGTTTGATAGAAAGGCTAGAGAAAGAAATTTCAAGAAAGGTGACCTAGTGCTTAGGTGGGATACAAGGAGAGAAGATAAAGGCAAGCACACAAAATTTGACAACCTCTGGTTTGGTCCATTTAGCATTGCAGAAGTCATAGGGAACAATACATTCATCCTACAGAATTTGGAAGGAGAGTATTCCTCATTGCTAGTCAATGGGAAATACTTGAAACATTACATTCAATATTAATTTTTCATCCATTCATTCAACATCTATAAATATCTGGAAAGTTCATTTCATTTTTGAAAAATTTGTGAGTATCTATTTCAAGAAAGACTCCATAGCCCGAGGAGAAGGCACTTGGACCTGCTTGTTCTCTGCATCGCATAGGGGGAAGCAGCCCCTAGCTGGAGACGATGTTGTAACATAATTTGGTTTTGATAAGTTAGATCTTTTATTCCATTTTCAAATAAGGATTGTGTGCAAATTGTTCTTGAATGCCACAATGATCAAAATTTTGTTCAGGTCATGCAGTTTAATTGTGACTGAACTCATTTAAATTTATGTTAAATAGATTAGTGAATGAAGGTTTACCAAACAGTTTAAACTTGGTAAATCAATAGCTAGGTAGAAATAAAATTGACTCAACAGTTTAATATGAGTCAATGGCAAAATAAGTGATAGGATAAGGCAGATGTACATAAAAGAAAAATGATTTGGGTCTACTAGCTTAAGTTCACCCTGCAAAGCAAGAAGAGAAAATGTTAGCCTAGAAAAATAATGGAATGCATAACGGTAGGTAGAAGCACTATGGTGGTTAGAGAAAAACCATGAATATTTTATCCTAAATTCAAATGTCAAGTATTGTTTTCATGTGCAGAAGAAAAATGCAAAGGAGTAAAGGTTTTACTATTAAGAGTAATATATCAATTAATTTTGGTGTATTAATCCCCTATCCCTAAGTTTTAAAACACCAAAGTTTCCCCTCTGCTCATACTTTGGTCCACCCACCATTTCCTAAGTTTATTACCCTGCCATATACACCAAATATTCCCCACTATGCATTAAATTATTTTCTCCCAACCCCACCGAGAAACCTGTCTCCTCACATTAACTCTCAACCACCTCTCACCTCATTTGCGGCCATCTCCCAAGATCTGACAAACCACACATCATTTTGTCCCCCCCCCCCCATCTGAACTTTACCATCGGGGGGGCATCTGAAATGAGCGGCATTCGAAATCACGCTCACCCCTGCGTATCAACACTACACCATTTCGGACCCTCCCTCGAGCAAAACTGTTAACCGCCTCCACCCCCCTCGAAAAATCAGTTTCTCTGCCTCCTGAGACCACTCTTCTACCCATTGCGCTCTTGTCGCTCACCTTCTGACACGTCATTTCCCCGTTGATTCTGCCAATCACATCCACTCCCTCCAAAACTAAGATGTTAAATAATTAAATGGTTTAGTCGTTAATCCAATGGACCCGTGCCACCCCCAACGGAAAAACCAGACTGTTATATAATTCTCCCTTTCACTCATTAACCGATTACTGAATTCATACACTGCCACTATTATTGCTATGTTACAAGTTTACTAGACCAAACTTCGACATTTTCACCCGCCAGCGACATTGTCCGCTCACTCGTTTTCATCCTATTACCTCTGTTCTTGTCCTCAAATCCTAAGTCCTCTCTGTGTATTGAAGCCAGTAATCCAGTTTTCACTATTGTCCTTAGCCTTATCCCAAGATGCCTCCAAAGGACAAGGGACCAGAGGAACCTGTCAATCCTCTGATCTATCCTCCCATTGGTTTTCACCACATCCCTTTGGCTGACAGAGACCATAAAATCCATGAAACTCTCTACAAATTTGACCTCTTTGTATTGTTGACTCAAGAATAAATACATAGACAAATCTGATGACATTCATCTGTGGGAATCCAATTTACCCCACTACATTTTTCCCCGTACCCACAGCACCCCAAAATTTGTTAGGAAGTGTCATGCATGTTATTTTCCAAGCCAAAGAGCCATCATTGCCCCCACTGGAGAAATTATGTTTACTATCACTCCTCAAGCCATAGACCAGATGATGCAAGCCCCTACAATAGAGAATGCCACCCCCTTTTCCTATGAAGTACTTGTTGAATTGTATCAGAAATTGGAATTTGCCAAGAGGGCCAAAACCCTTGAACTTTTCTTGACAAAACATGCCCCATTGCCAAAGAAAAATCCTCCCTATCCCTCCTCTATTTTCCCTAAGAGAGCCAAGCAAATTATCACAAACATCTCTTACTTCCTTGGCTACTACTTATATCAGTGGGTGGATGAGGCCATCATAGGATTTCTGTCCATTTTCTCTATTGATTCTAAGCCCTCCATCATGTTTAACTTTAGCTAATTTCTTGCAGATTCAATTCATGAGTAGTTTATCAAATTCCAGACTGAGGAGGTGTTCAATTATACTTCTGCGTTAGTCTATATGTTCTTATATTTTCAAGGATAAAACATCAAGATTGCTTTACAAAAGCTAAATGCAGAAGGGAACCAGCAGTGAGTCATCTTTTGGACTACTTTGGTGATGAAGGAACAAAAGGAATACAGATACAAATAGTTCGTAGAGATGTTTGTGCATCCAAAAATCAGTCTCTTAAGATGCAAAATAGAACCAAGGATCAGTGAGGAAATTAGAAGGGTGTTGCAGCTATCAGACCAAGTTCAAACAAGGGAATGGTACCTCTATCAGAATTATACATAATTGAGAATATTTGGGAGTGATAATTCCCCTTACAAGCTACCTAAATTCCTCCCAATGAGTATTTTTTCTCTAGAGTACGTAAGACAAATGCTTAATATGGATGAGATCCACGTTGTAGCTACCAAGAAGAAGTCCCAATTCAAAATTTAAACAAATATATGGCCTTTCATTTGCAACAGCAGGGTAGCAGGGGAAGAAGCAGATAAGCTACTAAAAGAAATGCAATTCAGCCTTAGTTTCACCTAGTCATATGATCCATTGGGTTTTATTTCTAAATTAAGAGTGGAAAACAAATCCACAACCTTATTTCACACATCCAGACCACAGATAGAGAAGTATAAAAACCAGCTAGAATGGGCTGAGAACACCCTACAAGAGGCAGAAGAGAAGCTAGTATCATCCTCCACAGTACAGACTCCAACCATGTAGGAGAAAATAGCTAAAAGGAGTAGAGAAGAAGAGTCCCCTTAGGGGACTGAAATTTTCAGTGAAGGAAATTATGTATAGGAAGAAGGCCAATCTTAGTTCCAAACTAAGCCTCAGCAAGGATTCAGAGCAAGAAAACATTATCACCACTAATGAGCCACTTATTTCCTCATTAGTGGGTGATCATACCAAACTGTCTCCCACTACCTCCATGGCTTCACAAGATCAGCAAAAAATGTAGACCAACACATCTACTACAGGGGAGATAGAGAAAGGTATAATGGACATTTTTAAGGAGATAAAAGTAACGAATGAGCACTTGAAGATTAACACCTACAATCAATTCTGGAAGCAGACTTCTGATTCTCAAAGCAGGTTGCTGTGAGCCTTTGATTCAGATAAAGGTAAAATGAAAATGGCATTCCTCCAGGCACAGGCTCCCAAGCCCAAGACAGCATCAGACTACAAGAAGACAGCATTTGAGTTTGATGTAAAATACATACATCCCATTGACCAAATGGAGATACACAAGTAGATAGGGGAAATTATTTTTTCCGCTATCACTAACAATGCTATGAGTTTGTTTAAATTGCAACTTACATTAGGCAATGTTCAATCACAATAGAAGATGGAGAAGGTCTCTACACTTGCCAAAGACACCAGGTTCAAAACTCTAGAGGACTTGGTGATCAAAGTGAGTTATGACCCTACAAACATTAATGTTGCAGAAGAGCTTGTAAAGAAAAAAAAATTATACATAACAGCGTTAAGGAAGCAATTGAAATTATCAGCTACAGAAGATCCTCTAGCCAAGGATATTGAAGAAATAGAGACAGAAAAGGCAAACATGATGAAGCTCATCATGATGCAGAGTGCACAGTTGAAGCAAATGGAGACAGAGATTGAAAATATGATTAAAGAAAAGGAGAAAGCTGCCAAAATGACTATTGTCCCTTTGGAAGCACTCCATATCACAACCATTCCTCTAATCACATCTTCTAGAACAAGCATAGGGCGATGTTGCAGATCAGTTGGAAAATGCAGTACAGAACATGTCTCTCCAGACTGAAGAGATCAAAAGATTGCAGGCTCAAGTCAATCTTCTACAAGATCATCAAACAAAGGCTAAGACTTTTCATGCAGCAGAGCTACAGAGAGCTCAAAATCAGATAGAGGTATGGAAGAAGTGAGCAGCTGAGTCCTCTATTGGCTACACACTGGCACATGTTAAAGAAATCATATGGAACAATATCATTGAAGAAATAGATGAAATCTAGCCATGTATCCAGATTATATTCAAGCAGAAGGAATTGATGGAGAAAGTCAAGCAAACCATTTCCGCTATCAATGCTGAATTGGGAGAAATACCTGCTACAGCCAACAACATCATAAAGTTCCTCAATTCCAAAAACATATATGAGATGGATGATCTAGGAGTAGATGACAGAACAAAAACCATCATGGAAGTAAAGAAATTTCTAACAAAGAAGAACTTGGTTGTACAGCTGACAGAGAAATGTCACACTTTGGAGGTAGCAGTTAACAGGTTTTTCACTATAATAAATGCATTGAACAAGAAAGGTCTGCCTTCTCTATTTGTGATCAATGACAAATTGATGACCAGGGAAGATTACAAGAAGAAGCTTCAAGACATTGCAAAGGATACAGTTAATTCTTCCCACATCAAAGGTATTGTGATAGGGAGAGCTTTTTATGAAGCTATCAGCAACATAAGTTTTATCCAACATGAGACAAAACACATTTTTGCAGTAAAACCCACTTTTGCTCGGTATACTGAGGTAGATGAGATCTACCGCAAGGTAACAAAGATTTCTATTCCAGATGAAGAGCAGTGGGATAATTTATGTGAATTCCAGGATTAAAAGACAGGTCATCTTCACCAGCGCAGCACCCAAATAGTAGCCACTCAGTAATTGTTCTCCTCCAAAGCATGGCCAGATGTCCAAATCACTTCACCATATTCATTCCTTTCGATCAAATTATTTCTTTTCTGTTAATTCAAAGTCAATAATATAATGATGTTTCATTGAGGCATTAATTGTAATCTTTTTGTAAATTTTGTTTAAATACTTCATTCTATCAAAGTATTATGGGTTGAACCCTTGAACAAGTTATCAAGTAGATTTGTACTAAGTTGGAGCATTTTTAAGATAATAAAAGATTTTGGATTTGCCTCATATGGTCTATCTCTCAGTGAATTGTATTCCATCTTATCTATTCATTATGTTTTGTTCATTTAAATTAATTCTTTTGCAGTCATCCGATTTAAAATTTAATTGAATATTAGTTTCATTTTGAATCATGTGTGAAGTTGTAATTTAAATAAGAGATTAATTTACATAACTATTTGTTATTGTAAGTTCCTCTTTGAACATAAATTACACTAGATCTTTGTAATACTTTAATTATATTTTGTTGATTAAGAAAGCACTCTTTTCTTAATTTATTCTTGTAAATAGTTAAATATTCAGTTTGAATATAATATCAATTATACCTCTCCATACTCTACTTCTCTATCACATTAAAATAAAACTAACCATATGCATTTAAACAACAACCTTTGATTTTATCAAAAATATGTCTAAGTTTAAAGCACATGTTTATAAATAGTTCACTGGTCATCCAATCACTCAAAACAACAAAATATCATAGATGCTTTGGCATAACTAATTGACATTAGGTTATCTCAAAGGACAACATCATATTGGTGACGTTGTCGGGGAGTGAAGGATTGAAAGCTAAATTTTCCTTGGGGCAACGATTCTCCCTTTCCTTTAAGGTGAATAAAGGATAAGGATATAGGTCAAAAACTTTCACCTGGCAATTCCACTCGTCTAAGCTGGGTCCTTTTAAGCATACTAGATCATGTTTTGATTCTGAGATTGTTAACCCTCTACCAGATCCAGAAACACTTATTAGGGGAGCCTCTTTAAGGAGAAGACTTAGAACCCCTTCTTCTTCTTCAGCTTTACACCTTGATGACATCTCATCTGTAGATCCATTTTCATTTGTTCCATCCCATCCTAATTGAACAGAATTACCTCCTAGGGTTTCTGAACTCCATTCTAGAGGATTAGATCTTCCATCAACCTTTTTAATACAATCTCTCTAGTCATATCAAGTCCCATCTATTCCTATCAAATCACCTTCATCTGAGGAAGAACTGGGTTTACATTTACTTGAATTCAAGCCTACAGACTTCATTTCTCCAACTCCTTATTCTATTCCATCAACCTCTACTTATCTTGAAGAGATATTTTCAGTCTATTCAAATCCTTTGTTTGATAATAAGGAAGAATTTCCACCAAGAGTTCAGAAGTTGGTTATTAAAACCCCTTTGAGATCCTCAAAGAGGTCTCCTCCCTCTTTCTCTCCTCCACATAATAATACCCTTACCGATTCATCTTCATCCCCTTCATCTTCAACATCTTCCTCTTCCTCATCATCATCCACTCAATCACCCCAAACTCCTCCTGCTATTATGGCTTTTCGACCCATTGTGCAAGCAATGTATGCTGCTCTAGTTCTCCCTAAAAATTGTAAAATTTTCCTAATGGATATCTAAAACATCTACCAAGATTTAATGGAGAAACAGATCCCTCAACAGAGGATCATGTATCATCTTTCCTAGATTTTTTTGACAATATGAACATAGAATAGGAAGATGTTTATATGAGATTATTTGTACAATATTTAGAAGGAAATGTTAGGATCTAGTTTAGGCAACTTAGAGTTGACTCTATTAGAACATGGAATTAGCTCAAAACTATTTTTAAAAACCAATCAGGGCTAAAGAAAGATATTTTTTAATTTCTCACTGAATTTGAATAATTGAAGAGAAACCTTGGTGAATGAGTTGCTCAATTCATCAAAAGATTTAACAAAATATATCATAAAATGCCTATTGATTGCAAACCACTAGTAGCAGCTGCAAAGGTTAGATTTTCTAAAGAATTTCAAGATGACTTTGCAGTCATGATAAGGGAAAGGGTTTCTAATACATTAGAAGACATGCAGACAAATGCTATAGAGGTAGAAGCTAATAGATCAGCTTCTGGCAAACTTAAAGCTAAAGTAGAGAAAGAAGAGAGAAAACTAAAAGCTCGGGTTGATGACTCATCTTCTTCCAAATCTAAACCTGAAGATTAGAAATTAATGAAATTACATCTTTACTTAGAAACCTTTCTAATAGGATTTCTAAAATTGAAATACAACCTAGCACTGCTTTAGAAACTATTGTCAGACCTCAAGTTCAAACTCAATTCTGAAGAACTCCTCAAATGCAGATTCTTCAGAGACCAGGTGGCTCCAGAGAGACACACAGGACAAAGAGGGCTTATGAATGCTTGAAGATCAAAGTGCTCAGAATGACTTCGACCTAGGACCAAAGCGTAGATCTCGTCATCCTGATCATGGAGGTGTGAACGGTTCGTCAATCCGAGCTCGTATGAGGGAGAACGAGCCAGTCAAAATTTTGGTCAAAGTTGGGTTGTGGGCCAGGTTTAAGTGTCCTACAATTTGACCAACCTCGAGGCATAAACCTAGCTCCC
>APFE031327082.1:84729-97418 GCA_000404065.3 Pinus taeda
CAAAATTATAATTTGCTTGGGCCGACGGGCCACCACCCCCGCCACCCCCAAAATTTATCACATAAACAAAATTATAATTTTCTTAGGCCGACGGGCCATCACCCCCGCCGGCCCTCCCACAACCTTACCCAAATAAAGAAATATATTTTAATTTTGGCTCGATCGCCATCACCCCGTCGAGCCCTCATACCATAACCCCGAATATATTTATTAAAACATGTATTACGGGGGTGGGCACCGGTCATTGCCAGTGGACCCGGCCCAAGCTCCAACCACCAACCATTAATGCGATGACAGCATTATGATACGAGACCGGCAGGGGTCGAACCCACCCGGCCCACGTGGTCGGCCCCCAAGCGGGCGGCCCCAAAACAAAAAACAACCATTAATATGGCATCATAACAAATGGTATGTAAACAATGGTACCCATAACTTAATGCGTCGGCGGGTATGAGGGTATGGGGGTGGGCCGCCCAATGAAGACCCGGCCCCCCATTCATAATTCGAATTGATTTTTAAAATTATATATGGAGGGGCGGGATTTGATCCCTCGACCCCTCCTCAACCATTGCCCAAATTTACCACCTGCGCTAACCAACTTACATTGGTATTTCAGCCCATACAAAATATTTAAACCTCAATTGCATGGATTTCGAGGCAAATGGAGGAACCAGGAGCGGGCACGAATTTTGAGATAGAGGAGGCAGAATCTTGGCACGCAATTCGAGGCAGCATGTTGCAGGAAGGGTGAAAATTCACTTTGTCAGATTTTGAAAATTTTTGTATGGTTTTAGCACTTCTCGACGCCACGAACGTAATGGAACTGTTCGTGTCTCCATCAAAGTTCTACATTTTTCGGCCATTTTCAGTATGAGGATGGAACCATGATTGCTGCAAAAATAGGGAGCGGAACCATGATCCTTGCAATTTTCTTGAGGAGGTAATTTTTCTCCATCTCAGAATATAGTCAAGTTTACAGTCGTTTTTCATGGTTTTCTACAGGGATCGCAATGGAAAGGTAAGAACTGCCTTTGGAGTTGCATATTTCCAGTCCACCCATGGAGCAGAATCTTTGAGGAATCTAGGGGGAATCTAAAAGATTCATTGAGCCCCAGATTCTCAACTTCTCAGAATTCAGATTTTGGACAGTCGATTTTGCACTACTCAATGCCACAAATCTAATGGTGTGTTCAGATTTCTCATTCTCTCATTCTATTCTTCAGCCACTTTTCTAAGTGGAATGCAGGGGTTAACATCCACGTGCGAGCAATCATGCAAATGATGTCGTGAGGTCGATGGTCCGAACAGCTTCAACAGTTGACATCCACTTCTTCAGATGGCCCTTGGTTGTGAGGTATATGTTGTGTTCATGTACTTTTTCTTTATGCATTGTGCTGCACAGATCCTTGTTGATGCTTGATGTGGGATCTGTTTCTTACTCATTTTTATGATTCTTGCTTGATGTGACGCGGAATTTCCTATGTTGATGTACATGTTGTCACGATTCATCGTGTTATGTTTTGAGATCCCCTTTTGTTGTACGTCGATGGGATACTCATGTGTCTCCATGCATGTTTACTTTGGGATCCCTTTTATGCCATGTTGGCGGGATGCTCATCATGCATGAGTTTTGTGTCATACTGATAGGAGTCTTTTGACTGAGAGTTCCTATAGTGGAACATCTCTTAGAGAAAATCTTGCGTGAGGGTATTTTCCTTGTATGATCGCGACATCATATCTTGTGTACATCATTACTATTAACAGCACTTAATGCAACAGTCTACCCCATCTTGACTCCGGGGCCCAGAGACATAGTCCCTCCTGGGCGAACTCTGTTATCAATGTCTTATATTTTCATGTGTTAATGATTGTCATGTTCCTCTTCTTTACAACCTGCAGATGTATTCATTAATGTTCTTTTAAAAATGTCATTTAACACATCACGAAAGTAAAAGGTCTTGGAAGGGTCCTTCGTCACACCCGGACCTGGATCAAGTGATATCAGAGCGGTCTTTGCGTTGATGTGAATTGCAGTGTGAACAATGGAATGTGCAGCAACAGAGGATGAAAAAGCGATGTACAAGACCATGCTCAACATTTCCAAAAGAGTGGAAATCATATATGAAACTCTACAAAAAGAGACAGAGGAAAAGGAGTGATTGTAGCTTCAGTTGCAAGCCACGGAAGAGGCCTTGGAAGAACTGAAGCGCAACAAACAGAATCTTCAAATGAAGAACGTTGAATTGAAGATGCGTCTACATGAAGAAAAAGAGGAGAAACAAAGTTTTCTATGACAAGGCCTTGGAAAAGCTGCAACATGACCCATGTGAGGTAAAAAGTAGTTCTCCATATTCATGTATATTTCCTGATGATGATTCCGTTGTTTTTGAAAATCATACCACAGGAATTGGCTCCAAACTGTTGATGAAAATGGGGTATGAAGGAAAAGGCTTGGGCGTCAATGGCCAAGGCATTCTCAACCCCATCAAAGTATAGGAATTACCCTATTGAGCAGGACTTGGATATGTCAGAAAGGAAGTTGAGGAATGCGCCAAGACAGCTAGTGAACCACCAATAACAGATGATGAGAGGCCCTCATCAGTTCTTTCCAAATCGACAAAGGAGGTGAAAGATGTTGATTGAGAAGTGGAGATCCCAATTACAGGTACAAGCATGAGGTTCCTTACCAGGACGAAGCTCGAGAAGGAAGAAGAACTTGTTGTTAATAACCAAGGCATAACTCAACCTTTAGATGTTATGCAGAGATCTCAATTTGCAAGCTCAAGATATAGTAAAGAAGAATTCTTGAAGTTGTCATGTGCTGCCGAGACATCGTTGAAATCATCGAGGAAAGAGAATGATGGGAACACATCCCCATCATCCCATGGAAGTTTCCATTGCAAGGAAAGAGCTGAGGCAAGCTTTCATCATCATACTTATACTAGAGACATGTTGTTAATGATGAGCGTAAAACATGGCATTGAAAAACATGTACCTTTTGTGGATTACATAACCATACATTTTCTAAGTGTTGGAAAAGAATGGCAGCACACAAAAGGATGAGGCGTGAAAGACCCTCTTAACAGCAGGTAAAGAAACATGTTAAGCAAGTCTGGAGGAAGAAAACCCATTGCAGTCATTGCGACAGAAATGGCCATCAAAGAGCCACTTGTTGGAGGCTCCATCCAGAGTAGCACCTTAAAGACAAAGTGTCGGTGCATGAACCAGGTGAAGCAGTTGTTCGACCATTGAATGCGCCATAAAGAGGCAACCCATTCACATTAATAAGTGAAAAATGGTTTCTAGACATGTTGTCGTTTCATGGTCGTGCTTTTGTAAATCATTTGTTGCATTTTAAAATGTAAAAGTGATGATGTGTTTTCCATCACTTGTTTGGCAACAATGATGTTTGGTCTTATTTTGAGTTGAATTTTACACTCTGAAAGTGATGTTATGTTTCCATCACTTTTCAAAACAATAATGTTTGGCCTTATGACTGTAAATCACGTGGTGCAATGATGATGTGCTTTCCATCACTTGTTGAAGCAACAATGATATTTCGGCCTTTTTGTCGTAGTTGGGGTATCGTTTCCATCTTGATGTAAACTTGACCACTGAGTGTGTGTTATAACTTGTGGCAAGTATGGGATGTGTGGGTCATTAGTTGGTCATGTAAGTCAAGCAAGTAATTTGTAAAACAATGTACTACAGGTTGCAGAGGTAGCAGGTGTCGGCTCGTTGCTTAAGGCTCCAAAAAACAAAGGTGAAGGGGATGGAAGCGAGACCTTTTTAGGATGCTTGTGATGCAGACAAGGTACAGAGAAGTTGCAGATTATTTTTCATGCTTTTGAAGGACCAAAATCTCCTGAGTGGGTAGGATTGATCTAGGTGGCTCCAAAGAGACACACAGGACAAAGAGAGCTTATGAATGCTCGAAGATCAAAGTGCTCAGAATGACTTTGACCCAGGACCAGAGCATAGATCTCATCGTCCTAATCGTGGAGGTGTGAACGGTTCATCAATCCGAGCTCGTAGGAGGGAGAACAAGCTAATCAAACTTTTGGTCAAAGTTGGGTTGTGGGCTAGGTTTAAGTGTCCTACAATTTGACCGACCCCGAGGCATAAATCTAGCTCCTGGAATCAGTGGAAATTACGGCCTCATTAATTCGACCAATGACCCTTATTTTCTAAAAGTTTAAAAATGACCCCCTCTTTATAAAAAATAATATATATATATGAGGTGGTGTGCCACCACCCCCGCCACCCCCAAAATTTATCACATAAACAAAATTATAATTTGTTTGGGCTGATGGGCCATCACCCCTGTTATCACTCAGGTTTTCTCAGAAGTTATAAGAAGGGGAAAGGGGGCCAAGGTAACCACAAACCAATCTTTTAGATACAGATTCTAGCCAATCTGCATCCAGAGAGGGCTCTCTCTTTAAGTTTTAGCTTTGTTTTGAAAGATATTAGGCTAGTTGTGAAGTTTGGGAGTTTTGTTTGAGTTTGGGTGGTGAGTTTCAATAGCAAAGGGATAAGACTGAGTAGTTTAGGCCATTGGGCTAATGGATTCAAGTAAGATGGCATAACTGGACTTGGTTTCTTAACAAAGGATGGTTTCATAGGGAAAGCTGGTCAAACAAAGAACAAATAAAGACTTGAAATAAATGGAATGTTTTCAAAATAGGTGAGGGAAATTAAGAATCCTTCAATCTATTTGAAGAGGGAATTGAAATGATTACTAATAAAAAGCAGTTAAGTTTCTTTAATAAATAGTCAAAGTGACAGAACTAGAAAACAAGAGCAATTAAGATTTCATTGTTTATTCTAATTCAGAAGAAAACATGGGGAATAATAACGATTGAAAACAGAGTGCAATCAATTCTGAATTACTCTTTTTCATTTATCATTCAGATATGAAACATAGATGATATAATAAACAAGGAAACTTTAAAACATTAGGTATAGAAGACTTATTGATCCGGTGTTTGATTCAAGAAATCTATGGAAAGTCCTTCGCATCAATTCTTTATCCAACAAGCCATACAAAGTTGGTCCAATAAGCAATTTATTCCAAAATAATCAATATTACAACAATGTCTAAGAATCCAACCAAAATACTTCAAATGAAGAAGTATTTATACTAATTGTAAACTGAAATATCTTGAAAAAATATCAAGATTAGTTTCAGAAATATCTCCAACTGTTTACATTAATAGAACTTAAATAAAGGACATTCAAAACTAATGAATCTATTTGGCACTATTTCTATGGATCTATGGTGAAAAACAAGAGAAATTCGAATTTGATAGCAACTCTTAGTTGATGATGAGGCATCCCAGTCACTAACTGCATCCTTCCTTTGTGTATTCTGCCCTAGAAATTCTGCAAACTTAGGGTCCACTAATACGCTTGTATATCTCCATCCATGATAGATATGTAAAAAGTGAAAGAGGTTTTTGTAGATAAGAAATTTTTTGAAATAAACCTCTCTCATTTTCCCAAAATTCAGCTCCAGCTATTTACAATATTCTCTGCACAAAGATGTCAAAATAGGACTTTGCACAAACTGAAAAATAAGTTGTGAAGACATGCACTTATCTCCCTCTTTGTAATACTTGTGTAAAAAGTGAGATAGGTTTTTGTATATTGGCCTGTTAGGAACAAAAACCTCTTTCCATTTATCAAATAATTAATGGATTAGCCACAATAGTTTCTAAAAAACTATGACTTAAACAGGAAATTTATGAAGAATGTACCATTTTTGCTTTAATTTCATCTTTTAACCTTAAACTTCTTTTCACTGATTTTCACTTTTACTTTGGATAAAATTCATTGTAGCTGGTGAAATTTTTTTCATCTTTGTTTAACCCTCAATGTCTTCATGTTTACTTTCATTGTTTATTGTTTACTTTTTACTTTTTACCGCTCTATTTTTTATCTGTCTTCAATTTCTCATGAACTTGTATGTTCTGTTTTGTAATTGTCTTCCCTGTTGTTTATCTTCATGCTAGCTGATTTACTTGACTTGGTCTTCAATCTGATACTCTTTAATCCTGATACACTTTGACTATTCTTTACTGTGTCCTTTTACCTTCAATGTGTAGTTTAGGTTTTTACTGTCTGTTTCAACAGTAAATCCTTTTAATTCCATGTTTCCTCTGCTTATCCTTTAATTGTATGTTTTATCTTCCATCTCTGTTTGAATAGATTTTTTATAACAATCTTGGAGTAAACAGGTCTTATGACTAGTATTAAGACAGGTTATCCAAGGATGTGGTCTTCTGCTCACCTTTAAAACAAAACAAATTATTAAGAAAGCATTGGCTTGCAGGGGAGTTCGGGGCACAGAGCATTACAGCGAAAATGGCTTTTTATCGTTTATTTGACAAAATGAAGGTTGGCGGGTATTTTTCATTTAATTGGGCGGATGACATAAGCGGACCAGACCTATCGTCAGTGGAAGGCGGTAAGCAGTTTGATCGCACCACTTTTGGAGTCGGGTGGTTTTAGACGGAGGGTGAGCGAGCATATGGAACGGGTGACGTGTGGCGGAGGTACAACGGAAAACCGCCTAGTGATCGCGAGTTAAAGCGCGGTCACCAGGGGGGTCGCGATATAGCGGTCAACCATTGGATGAAAAGGTGGAGATCGGACAGCTGACGGGCTTTGGAGATGGCGAGGAGTTATGTGTGGTGGGCCCAATATAATAAACAAAGTTTTAATCGTATCGGGGGCGTTTTGATTGATTGGGGGATGGTTATTAATTAACCCAAATGGTTAATTAATCTTGTATTTTATGGAGCAGGGAAGGTTATTAATGAACTCCGGATAAATTCATTAATCCCTGTTTAAACAGGGTTTTATGGTTATATTTAACTGGGGTGGGATATATATAAAATATCGAGGATTTGTATAGTTAGATAATACGGGAAGGGGAATATTTTTTTCGGGATTTATATAATATGTGTGTTAATCGTTAATATGACTATGAAGTGAAAAAGCACCAAGTTAAAATATTTCACGTATATATTTAAACTTAGGCTAAAGATAAAAAGGGATTTTTTAGGTGATATGGTGAATTATTCCTAAGTAAAATAGGATTTTTACTTAGGCAATGATTTTATGAAATCAAATGAATGGTTTATGGATGATTCTAAGTACTTAGGCTTTTAAATCATAGGGTCGAGGGTCCGGTCCCTCCAAAAGTCAGAGAAATGCTCTCAGCCCCTTTAATTTTCAAAGTCCTTAATACTTTTGGGGGAAATTAGTGAAATCTTTAGGGGAAAATGTGAATGGAAGTTCATTATTTGACCTTGTCTTGCTTGAATTGCATCAAGTATAATGTTTGCCTTGCACTTGTGATAAAAATAAAAGTTAACACATTTAGAGACATTATTCATCACAAGTATAATTCTGCAACACCATCTACTTACCCTACCTACTTTAACCTAGCATTTTTTCCTTCTTTATTTGGGTGCACTTAGACTCGCAAACCCTTATCAATCTTCTTTTTCTTTTACATGCCAAGTCTACCTAAGTCTACACTTATTACATCCAAAGGCTCAGATTAAACTGTTGAGCTCCTTTTATTTACTCTACCTATCTACTTATCTACCAAGATTACAGTGTTTGGTCAAATATTTATTCTCTATCTCTAAAACATGAAATTCAAATATGAACTAGCCAAGCTTGAGTTGTTTGAATATTCATCAATTGTGGCAAAGGTAACAAGCTGCACACAATTGTTTATTGTACGAGTAAAAAGTAGTGGCATTTAAACTTGCACACTTTCCTTGGTCTTTCTTTTGGTGGGGTTCATTTTCTTTCACCTTTTTTACCATCTTATTCTTTTTACCCTTTGATTTTTCTTTTACGGTATACCCTCATTACATTTTTTAATTTTTTTGATTTCTTGAAAATATGGAAAACCTTTGCAACAAGAAATGTATGAACAAATTACAGAGCTCATCAAGTCAATCATGAAATATGACACCTATTGGTATAGGAGCATAACAACCCCCACTGGCCCTCCCGCAAACTTACCCAAATAAAGAAATATATTTTAATTTTGGCTTGGTGGCCATCACCCCGCCGAGCTCTCATACCATAACCCCGCATATATTTATTAAAACATGTATTACGAGGGTGGGCACAAACCACCACCGATGGACCTAGCCCACGCCCCAACCACCAACCATTAATGCGATGATAGCACTATGATATGGGACTAGCGAGGGTCGAACCCACCCGGCCTACATGGTCGGCCCCCAAGCGGGCGGCCCCAAAACAAAAGTCAACAACCATTAATACGGCCTCATAACAAACAGTACGTAAACAATGGTACCCATAACTTAGTGCGCCAATTTTAATGCACCAGCGGGTACAGGGGTATGGGGGTGGGCTACCCAATGCGGACCCCGCCCCCCATTCATAATTCGAATTGGTTTTTAAAATTATATATGGAGGGGCGAGATTTGATCCCCCGACCCCTCCTTAACCATTGCCCAACTTTACCACTTGCGCTAACCAATTTACATTGGTATTTCCGCCCACACAAAATATTTAAACTTCAATTCCATGGATTTCGAGGCAGATGGAGGAACCAGGAGCGGGCATGAAATTCGAGACAGAGGAGGTAGAATATTGGCACACAGTTCGAGGCAGCACGTTGCAGAGGGGTGAAAATTCACTTGTCAGATTTTGAAAAATTGTATATGGTTTCAGCACTTCTCGACGCCATGAACGCAATGGCACTATCTGTGTCTCCATCAAAGTTCTACATTATTTTTCCATTTTCAGTATGAGGATGGAACCATGATTGTTGCAAAAATAGGGAGCAGAACCATGATCCTTGCAATTTTCCTGAGGAGGTAATTTTTCTCCATGTCGGAATATAGTCAAGTTTACAGTCGTTTTTTATGGTTTTCCGCAGGGATCCAATGGCGAGGTCATAACCTCCTTTGGATTTGCATATTTCCAGTCCACCCATGGAGCAGAATCTTTGAGGAATCTAGGAGGAATCTAAAAGATTCATTGAGCCCCAGATTCTCAACTTCTCAGAATTCAGATTTTGGACAGTCGATTTTGCACTACTCGATGCCACAAATTTGATGGTGTGTTCAGATTTCTCATTCTCTCATTCTATTCTTCAACCACTTTTCGAAGTGGAATGTAGGTGTCAACATCCATGTGCAAGCAGTCATGCGAACGATGCCATGAGGTCGATGGTCAGAACAGCTTCAACAGTTGACATCCACTTCTTCAAATGGCCCTTGGTTGTGAGGTATATGTTGTGTTCATGTACTTCTTTTTTAAGCATTGTGCTGCACAGATCCTTGTTGATGCTTGATGTGGGATCTGTTTCTTACTCATTTTTATGATTCCTGCTTGATGTGACGTGGAATCGCCTATTTTTGATGTACTTGTTGTCATGATTCATCATGGTATGTTTTGAGATCCCCTTTTATTGTATGTTGATGGGATACTCATGTGTCGCCATGCATGTTTGATTTGGGATCCATTTTATGCTATGTTGGTGGGATGCTCATCGTGCATGAGTTTTGTGTCATACTAATAGGAGTCTTTTGACTGAGAGTTCCTGTAGTGGAAAATCTCTTAGACCCACTCCTGTGTGAGGGAATTCTCCTTGTATGATCGTGACATCATCTCTTGTGTACATCATTACTATTGACAGCACTTAATGCAGCAGCCTACCCCATCTTGACACCAGGGCCCGGAGATGTAATCCCTCCTGGACGAACTTCGTTATCAACATCTTATATTTTCATGTGTTGATGACTGTCATGTTCCTCTTCTTTACAACAAGTAGATGTATTTATTAATTTTCTTTTAAAAATGCCATTTAACACATCACGAAAGTAAAAGGTTTTGGAAGGGTCCTTCGTCATACCTGGACCTGGATCAAAATGCCACAATGATCGAAATTTTGTTTAGGTCGTAGAGTTTAATCATGACTGAGCTCATTTAAATTTAAGTTAAATAGATTAGTGAATGAAGGTTTACCAAACAGCGTAAATTTGGTAAATCAGTAGTAGAAATAAAATTGACTCAACAGTTTAATCTAAGTCAATGGCGAAATAAATGATAGGATAAGATGATACAATAGTTACATTGTGAAAAATGATGAGCGGGTGGGATGATTCATGTGCTTGCAACAAGAGCAACAACTGTTCCAGTCCCGTGGGAGTCGAACCGGACGGAGAATTACTGGAAGCCGCGCAACAGATCGGGCTTGCCTCAGGCAGCTTGCATAACGATGCTTTGTTGCTTGGTGTCATGAGTGCCCTCAACAGCAATGCCGAGCACGGTTTCGCTCGGACAAAGATGTACACGAAGTTGCTCATGGGATCCATATAGATCTACGTGAGGCATGTCTTTCTCTGCTATAAGAATCCAAAGATATGGCCACCTCAGGTGGAAGCCGCTGAGTTTGATCACTTACCCAGGTTCCTCGCTGTCAGAGACAAAGCTCGCAAAAATGAGACTCCGAGAATGAAGACGTAAATGGAATACATAGCTAGGGTTTCTCTAAGTGACAATGGGATTTTGGGCACGACAACCATATACTATCCCTTGGACAAATCGTTGGGTTGCATGGTTGCAGATCCTCCGGGCTGATGGTGAGTATTGTTCCCCAAAAGGGGCTTAATGGAGGAATCGGCTCAGTGGGAACACACAGTGCCGAGTTTCCGCATATACTACTGTTATTTCATTATGCCAATACATGGCAAACCCTTATGGATGAAATGGCTACTACGGATGTACTGGAAGGTTGTTTGGTCTATGGGGACTGTGTTTCCCTCCACGCACAAAATAGTTGATTGCATACTGATTGGTAAATCGAACCCCTATTGTGGCACGCTGCTAACTAAGGGCTATGCTATGGGGTGCGGAGGAACTGAGGGAGAATTTTGGTGGATGGGTCACTGGGCATGCGGTGCCATGGTGGAGGATGGACCATTCGATGATTTTTTCCCTGAACCCTCTGCAATGGTCAGCTACCAGCATTGCTCAAGAGTCCAGCGATTCATGAACAAGTACACAGACGTGCATCGGCAAGTCCCGCTTTATGGACTATTTGCAGAGACATAAATCTACACCCTCCTACATTCTCTATGGACTATTACATCGTTCAGTCTATCTCCATTTATGTGGTCTACTGATCATAAAAAAGAGCCTCGCTACCAAAAACTGAACAACACATACCTGAAGGAGTTCACAGAGAACCCATCGCAAGGTGTCGCATCTAACCCTACACAGCCTAGCAACCTCCAGTCAGAAATAGAACCCCTGGTAAACTCTTAACGATATCAATTTTTTATTAAAACCCCTTTGGGGATATCTATCTTGGTTTGGGTTCTTGCAACAGACTCTGTTTTGCATTTGAAGAGTCACATTTTCCACCATATTGGATATCGTGTCGGATCATAACATCTGATATATGGTGGCAGAGCTCTCCAAGATACCAGACCTCTCATGAACTACAATATTATATCTGCGTCTACTATAACACTCAATATGAGGTTGAGAGGTGGTGCAACAGCAGCCTATAGTAAAAAAAACAAACAGGAGGCGGCGTAGGGAGCAGTTCAACAAAAAATATAGAAACACAACAGAAGCACAAAAATGCAGGGCTTTCTTTCAAGAACATCCTCCAAGGGGAAAATACCTACTGCGAGATCAAAGCAAGCTGGAACTAAACTCGGCCCATATATTGTGGAGAAACTAAATTATACCCCAGAATTAAACATAGATATACCATAAACACAAAAACATTGTAATATTTTTTCAAAACAAGCTATTATCTGTAGATTCAACTATTTTTGGCCAAAAATTGTTGAGCTCTTCCAATGGATTTTCACAAACTGGACTACTCACTGTGAAATTCATCTCTGTTGCAAGGTTTTCTTCATTGTAAAGTTCCCTTCAACAGAGGCCAAAGACATTATATTACAGGATGGACTGCTAGCCTCACTCTCACATTAAAAACAATTCCAAGTCCAAATAATTAAATTAATTAAAATCATGAAAGTTAGGATTTAATCCTACCTTTCAAAATTTGTAGGTTTTGACCCCGTACAGAAATTACCTGCATACGAATTCTAAATCATAGGAAAAATAAAAATGCGAGAGCATAACACATAAAACACATATACACAGAGATTTCCCACTAGATCCCAAAATTGGGACTACTAGCTTGATTTTTCATTATGTTCCTTTCAATGTTACAATACATATTTATACATGCCGAAGCATCCAATACCATGGACCGAAAAACCATCGCGTCCAAAACCATGGACCAAAAACCATAGGTAGGTTCGTCCAACCTAATATAGGGTCCAATAAAAAAAATTCCTGGGGCGTTGCCCCGGACCCCATAGACGGGGGCTACCCGCCCCCCTCTCACCCCCCGGTTCACTACATAGGTTAGTCGTGGAAAGCGTATAACACAACCCAACAATCTCCCACTTGTTGTTTTCTTTTCAGAGGAGAGCTTAGTCATTTTTCTAGCCTTGAAATGCCCATTGTTTCTCTACACCAAGAGAACTTCTCAGAGCTCATAGATTTTTTCAATGCATCTGCAGTACTCTTTAAAGTGTCCACCTTTACCAGCAACACCTTTTTGTCTTCTATCATATCCCTCACAAAGTGATACTAAACATCAA
>APFE031327082.1:118495-140856 GCA_000404065.3 Pinus taeda
AGGGCACAATAATAACAATAGTGGGCTTCTATGGGGCACAATAGTAACAATATGGGCACAATAGGGGCACAAAAATATTAATAAGGGGTACAACTACAATAGTAATGGGGTAATCACTACTATTATGGGGACCCAACAGAGGCTGACTAGGTTATAATGGAATCCAAAGGACTCTTTGATTGAAGCAGCCATGTGTGGGAGAATTCTCCTTAGTCATGAATTCAATGAAGAAAGATCTCGGCAGAAACAGGCCTGTCTAGAGATGTTCACATGAAGATGCAAGGAAGAACAGCTTCTCCAGAAGCATGAGGAATATTTGTGGGTAAATATAATCAATCTACTCCCAGTTGTTAAAGGTAGAAGATAAAGCTTGTCCAAATATTTTTACCGGATGCATTCTTCTATTACACGAACTGATTTCCGGAGATGTGTCCATGTCTAACTAGAGTAATTGAGTTTCAACAGAAGAGTGATGTTTCCAAGTCTTTCATCCATACAGATGAAGATAAATATGTTGATTTCAAGTCATTGATCCAACCAACTTCAAGTGTCGAAGTGGTCCCTGATCCAATTCAACTTTCTTCCAAATCAATCATCAAGCCATGGGAAGAAATTCAAAGTAACAAAAATAGACGAGGATTAAGATATGACAAAGATGAAAACAAATTGCATATCCTCGATTATTTTAAGCCGATCGAGTTCATTAGTGCAGGATTTCTTGATAAAATAACATAAACAAGCCACGAGAAAGTTGCAGACAAACAGACATGTGCGCAAATTGAAGTTATAGTCAAACCAAAATGCCTTCATTTTCAAAGAACCGGTCATCTGGAAGATCAGTGTTTTGATATCCATCCTTATCACCATTGTGGCAAGTCAAATCATTCAGCAGCACAATGCAACAAACAACAAGAATCAAGCAGATTGAAGATCGATTATTCATATATTGATCCCTGGGAATGGTCATCCATAGTCAGAAGATTGTATAATTTTTACAATCGAATTCACTCACACATATTGCAGCCAATAGTAAAAATGAAGATGGTACTCTCGTGCAGTTGAATGGGGGAGTACACCAGTGAAACACTCCTACACCTGAAGGGGGGGAGTTCAACAATAATTTGAAGAAGATTGTCTCTCCTTTCAGCTCATAAAGGCGGGAAAATGTCAATGAAACTGACAGTGGTTGTCAGACTGAAAGTCTTGACAACGTCAACAAAGCAGCCAGTGGGCATTTTCATCAGCGAGTGAGCATCAACAAATTCACCAGTGGGCAATCGACAGAAAAGTTAGCAACGAGCAATTTTTCAAACACAGCAAAGTCAACAGTGAGAAGTTTTCAAACACATCAAAAGCAACAGTGAGTTGTTTTTTAGCCAATGGGCAATCATCATCAGCAGATATGCAAGTGGGCATTCATCATATTTTGTCAGTGGACACAGGATGTTGATTTTAAGCAAAGGACAGTTGGATCCTTTTGCAGCTTGGCATGTGATGGAGTTGTCAAGCGACATTCAGAGATGAATCAGACATGCAGCTGACTCATGGTCTCTTCATATTGCAGTTTCTTTAGCATCCAGCTTTGGCGGCTTTTCAGGTAGTGTTTTATGAGGATCAACTTGAGAACTTGGAAGAGGGTTCTTAGTTCTTAATTTGGACTTATCATTGAGGGGGTGAATGTTAGCGTCACTCTCACATTAAAAAAAATTCTAAGTCCAAATAATTAAATTTACTAAAATCATGAAAGTTAGGATTTAATCCTACCTTTCTAGGTTGAGTTTGTTCCTCATGGTTAGGAGTCAGTTTAGGCTTAGTTGGTTGAGAGATTCTCTCCAACTAGTTAGGCTCCTAGATTAGTGTGTTGTTGAAATATTTTCTCAACCATAGTGTCCAATATAGACATACTATCTTGTGACCAATTTCCTCATGTATTTATATCTATCATAAACATTATTTTAATAATGAGAATGAGAATGAGAATTTGAGGAATGATGTAAGGCTGATGCCTTTTCCGCCATGTCTAGTTTCTCTATATTTCTGATATTTATTTTATGAGTGTGCTTTATTAATTTATTAGTTTTCTACATGGACCACGGTTCTGGGGATCCATGGGTCTCTTCATCACACCATGGCTTCCAAAATTTGATGCAAATACTATGATTTTATTCAGGATGCATGTATGGGTCCATTTGCACAACCTCCTATTACATCTTTGGAACCAACAAGTCCTTGCATGTATTGGCAATACCATTGTGTGATACATTAAAATGGACTCATAAAGACTGGAGGAAAGAATTTTCACTTTCGCAGGAATTTGTGTGGAAGTAGATCTCAGCAAAGGCATGCCAAACCACATACAATTGAAACACAAACAGAGGTGTTGGACACAGATACTAGATTATGAAAATACAACATCTAGATGCAGAATCTGTCGGAAAATAGGACACCTACAAAATACGTGCCCTAGAGCCAAAAAATATACCCGAAAAAAGAAAAGAACAAGGAAGCAATTCAAGGGATGGAAATTTCCCCCATCACTGTCAGATGAGGAGGAAGTTGATGTGGAACATCCCATATCCAATGAGAACAATCAGATGGACAAAGAACCAAAAGTACAGGTAACAAATCCATAAGATCCGATGGACTCACAGCTAGCAAAGATACCAGATACAATGGATACCAGTGGATCTAAAAGACTACATACATCAGACAACTCTAATTCTGATAAGACAACCCTCAACTTGAGACTGACACTTCGCTTGCACTTGTATCTTCAATGCCGACTCAAGGGGAGTGGCACAAGGTTGAGAAGAAAAAAGGGAGAAAATCATGACCTCCCATTTGTACAATATATTTTTTGCTTTCTATGAACATCTGATCATTAGCCTTTGACTCACTGATGAATGTGTCTCATATCTACAACATGTAATTTTCTTTTCATTAATAAAATTAATATTTTTCTTCGACCAAAAAAAAGTGATAGGATAAGGTAGATGTACATAAAATAAAAATGATTTGGGTCTACTAGCTTAAGTACACCCTGCAAAGCAAGAAGAGAAAATGTTCGCTTAGAAAAAGAATGGAAAGCAAAAGGGTAGGTAGAAGCACTATGGTGGTTAGAGGAAAAATTGAATATTTTATCCTAAAGTCAAATGTCAAGTATTTTTTTCATATGCAAAAGAAAAAGGCAAGGGAGTAAAGGTTTTACTCTAAAGAGTAATATATCAATTAATTTTGGTGTATTAATCCCCTATCCCTAAGTTTTAAAACCCCAAAGTTTCCCCTCCACTCATACTTTGGTCCACCCACCTATTCCTAAGTTTATTACCCTACCATATACACCAAATATTCCCCACTATGCATTAACCTATTTTCTCCCGACCCCACGGAGAAACATGTCACCTCACATTAACTCTCCACCACCTCTCACCTCATCTGCACCCATCTCCCAAGATTTGATGTCCTACACAACATTTCGCCCCCCCCTCACCATCTAAACTTTACCGTCGAGGGGGTGTCTGAAATGGGCGGTATTCGAAACCACGCCCACCCCTACGTGTCAACACTACAGCATTTCAGACCCCCCCCAGGCGTGTTATCACTTAGATTTTCCTTGAAGTTGTAAGAAGAAGGAAAGGGGTCTGAGGCAACCACAAACCAACTTTTTACGTACATAATCTAGCTAATCTGTACTCAGAGAGGGCTCTCTCTTTAAAAATTAGCTTTGTTTTATAGGATATTAGGCTAGTTATGAAATCTTGGGGATTTTTATTGTGTTTGGTGGTGTAATTCAGGAGCAGATGGATAGAACAGAGTATTTCAGGCCATTGGGCTATGGAGTCAACTGAAGATGGTTTAACTGGATTAGATTGATTCAACAAAAGAGGGCTTCAGAGGGCAAGATAGTCAAACAAGAGACAAATGGTAACTTAAAAGGATGAAATGGACTTAAAAGGGAAGAGGGGTAGTTAAGAATCCTTCAACAAATTTTAAGGGGGAGGAAAGTGAATGATCACTAATAAAAAGCAATTAAAAATTTCTTATTAAATGGCCACAATGATAAACTAAGAAGCAATGAACAGTTAAGAATTCCCTGCCTATGATAGCTTAGAAGAAAACATTTAGAATAAAAGCAATTTTAAAAACAGATTGCAATTAAGCACTTTCTAAAATATACTTTTTCGTTTATTTATTCAGATATGAAACACAAATGAAATATTAAACTAGAAAACAATAACACATAAGATGTAGAATACTTTTTGTCCAGTGTTTGACACATGAATCCTGTAAAAGTCATTTGCTTTATTTCTTCATCCAGCTAGCCATACAAGAGTTGTTCAACAGCACTTCTATTCCAAAATAATAAGTCTACAGAAATGTCTAAGAATCCACCCTTAGTACTTCGAATGAGAAAGTACTTATACAAAAATTTACAATAGAATATCTCTTAACAAAGAGATATAATTTAGGAAGCCTAACTATATGTTACTTAAAATTAGAGATAGATGGTCTAGAAGATAGTAACTAGAAGTGAACTGATGGCTTGTTGTCCCTGCTTTTGTGAATGAGCTAGAGGCAGGCCCTACGATTGAGAATCTTGTTGTCTTGCTCAAAATTTTGTACTGGCTGTTTGTTTGTCAACTTCTTACTGATATTCTTTGACCTGTTCTGATACTCTTTACCTGCTTTATCCTTATTTATCTTTTTACCAAAATTGACCATGGTAAATATTGAAAATTTGCTTTTTACCAAGGTAAATCACAAAATCTCTGTCATATCCATCCACCAATCTTCCTTTGGTATCCTGGTCCTTTGTAGCTTCCTAAAGATTTCATCAGCCTCAATGTATTTAACAAAACTAGGTTGAACTGGAAACAAATGTTTTAATTCATGTTCAACATAAAAAAGGTTCTCTAGACTGTCATAGAGAACTCTGCCTGTAGGAAGTGCCTTGGGTGCAGATGCACTAGCTGATGAACTAGCCTGGTTATTTGCATACTCACCCAACTTGTCAACATAATCTTCATGCCTCATCAATTTATCATTAATAACTAAAGGACTGGGAAGCCCTTTCCTCTGTAAAATGCCAAACTTTCCCATAAAATCATCAATGTCCTATTGCATGTTCTGGCATTTCCTTTCCAAGTTCTACATCAGAGCTCTACCTTATTGATTTCTGAGATAGTCCCAATTCTATCTTCAATATTCAGCTCTTCTAGCTGGTACTTATTTCTGTTGTTAAAAAAGTTTATTATCCTGATTACTTCCTCAGGCTTTCCTCCCAACTCTTCCTTAGTTTCTGAATCTCTTGAAGACCCTTTTTCACCAAGTCGATCTGTTCAAAAACTATTTGTATGGATGACCAAGCATCATTTATTGACTGAGTGATGTTGGTCCATAGAAATTTTCTAATGTCTATTAAGGGCTTTTCAAATGTGAGGTCCTTTTCTAGTTTTTTCACCTGCTGAGCTAAGCCTTTATTCTTCCTTACCTCTTCAGCAAAATTAATTTTTGAAACATCATATTTATGTTCTAAGGTAACAAATTTTTCCTTTACCTTCTGTAATTTAGAGACTTAGAGTTTCATCTCCTCCATTGACTAGTTTAATTTTTTTGTACTCAAACCTGAAGTTCCTACTGGTGTTGCTCATGTGCTTGTACCTGTAATTATTTTTGTTGTGACCAAAGGGACATTTGGTGCTAGCGTTGTTTCAAGTGTTGATGGGACTGCCGTGGAGACCACCGGTATCACATTTTCAGGCTGAGAGGTCGACTCACTCTGCCTGATCTTTAGTGATTTTTCTAATTCTTGTTCAGTCTACTTCAACTGTTCATTTAGCTTGAGGACTAAGTCCATAAGCTCTTCTTCAGATTTCTTTTGGATAACTTCAACAGATTTTGGATGCATTGATGGAGCCAACTTTAACTGCTTTGTCAAGGTAGCTATGTCTTCATCTTTCTTCTTTATTAAGGCCTGTGCAACTTTTACATCTTTTGGGTTATGACCCAATCCAATAACCAACTCCCCTAGTAATTTGAATCTATTGTCTTTAGCCTGTGAGGAGGCTCTTTCTAGCTGTAGTTGAGCAGTTGTATTATTCAATGAATTTTCTAATCTTTGGGCCATCATGGCTTTACTAGTCAATGTTGAGTACACCATCTCCCTTGTCTGCTTATGTAATTCAATCTGATCTAGGGGGTGAATGCCATTAGCCATGACCTCAAAGTCAGTTTTGAGATAGTCTGCAATTCGCTGAGGTTGTTGTACTTTGGGCTTGAAAAAGCTCATCTATATCTTGCCTTCTTTGATGTCATAGGCTGACACCAACCTATTCTGATTGGTAGGAGCCATCTTCAAATACTGATTGTAGACTTGGACCCTTAATGGCTCATTCTTGGCCTTTATTTCTTTATATTTCTCTTTAATGTCTAGGTTCTTATTACCTGAAGGCCTAAAGGATGATACTTCAGTACTTTGTTGTCTTTCCAGCTCCTGCCTTTATGAGCTAGAAGGTGTCCCACCTACTGGGAAAGTATGTTGACTGTCTGCACCTTCTTTTCTTTGACTCTCTGTAGTTTCTTCAAAAAATTCCTCCTCTAAATGGGGATTTACACTTTGCCTCTTAGCACCAGTCTGATCTGATGGACCACTAGTAGGGGTAGCTACTTCCCTATCTCTCTTTAAGCTCTTTTCCTCATTCAGAGAAGTCTGCAAAATTGTGGGGTCTCCCATGTTGACTTGAGTTGGGTGGGCCTGTGTTTGAGCCTGCTCCTGAGAGGTTTGAGGCTACTTTAACATGGTTGATTGTTCTATTGCTGGTGTGCTGGTCTCTTTTTCTCTTCCATGTGATGTCTCTGCAAGTGGTGCACTGGTCTCCTGTGAGTGCCTTTGAGAGGTATCAGCTATCGAGGAACTAGTCCCTGATGCTGGCTTCTGAGAAGTCTCAAATTGCACATGTCCAAAAGAATCCTGGTAAAGTGTCTTTTCAAGATCCTTCATTACATTTTCTATGTTGACCTTATCACTATCTATTTCTACAAGAATCCCTTCCCTCCATTCATCCATGTTAGCATATTGCTCAATCTCTGGAATTTTGTGATGAAAATATGGTGATAGTCTATTTTTCATTCTTCTATCACAGCTGAAACTGTGGGGGTCATATGGAGTCCAACTAAAACTTTTGTTTAATTTCATGTAGTCTTCTAGGATTTGTTCTACTGATTTCCCTACTTCCCTATTGTTGCAGACAAATGGGCCTAGGTGATCATTAATCTTCAATTGTACTTTCTTCTTGGCCTTAGTAAAATGAATCAAATCTGAGTTTATCATTTGTCTATAATACTCCAATGCAAACAACCTCATTGGAACATATTTAGGTAGTTTGAATGGGGAAAGCTCACACCCATGTACCCTGATTTCTGTGTGATTCTAGTATAAGTACCAATCTCCTACTCTATACTATTTTGATAGCTAAAGGATCCTTTTGACATCATCACTAATCCTAGGAAGAGAATTTCCTATCAGCATGGTGGTCACTGGGTGGACAAACTGGTCAATGAACTCATTATATGAATATGGACAAGCAAAAGATTCATGAAAGATAGAAGTCCAAAAGATGACAGACCTTGGGTTACCCTTTGTATCCAGTTTATTGATAGAAAATGGGAACCTATCAGACTGATAGTAGAGGATCAGGTGATATATGAATGTCGAATATTTGAAAACCTTCTCATTTTCCAGTCTCATGAATTGGTCATGGATCTTCTCAGCAATAAATGAAGCATAATTGTACTTGAAAGCAGGGGGTTGGCCAAGGGTAAAGATCGACATCAACACTAGGGTCAATTCATCTACATATTCACTAGTGTTGAATCCCATGACTGCAGATCTCATATCATCTACAATTTTTCCTGTTTCTGTGAAGAAAACTAACATATAAGGAGGGGGATCTTTAGGTTGATACTCTTTTAATATGAAAGTCTGGAAGATGCGATTGAGTTCATACTGGGATAATTTAGCTGATTTCTCAAGCAAATTTCCAAGGGAAATGGGGTGAGGGTTTGACTAGGATGAAATTGGAGCATCTCATTGATTGAGTCTGTGGTTATTATAAAGATGACTGTTTTGTTGGGAGATATCACTGCTCTGCGATTGGGGTCATAATTTGCATGGCACCGACGGATTATATTAGGAAAAACGTGCACAGAGGGGAGAAAGTACATTGAGAGGTTGGATTCCCATAGCCCCATGATATCATTGTTGTTCAAGTGATTGTCTCAGCATTGGAAAAAAACTTTCAGATGGTCTTTATCAGTTATTAGGTTTTTTATTTGAAAATCCTTATCTGCTAGAGGCAGATAGTCTAAATCACGGTGAGGGGTGGTAATGGGTGCAATATTTAGGTCTACTGGAGTTTCCATATTGGTTCTTGTGGATTCAGAAAGGAAATTGAGGTTTTTTAAGTGAAAATGATGAAATAGGAGGTCTGTGAACTTGAATTTCAAGTATAGTGACTGAATTATGGTGAAGTGGGATTCTTTTCAATTAAATTTGCAATGAAAGCAAGTATTTAGAGGGTTTTTTGACGAGAAATTGGTAAATACCTGCTTTTAGGGATGGGCAATAGAATGCAGGTACACTGGGTGTGAATGGATGGCTTTGGGCGACGTCGACTGCAAAGTTTGAAGTTGGTTGGTGGCTATGAACACAAGCTGGTTGACCTCGTCGTTAAGTTTGTATGGATGTACAGGTTCACAGAATAGAACGATGAAATGATTTGTTTTGTTTTTTTATACAAAGTCAAGAATTTGGCGGGTTTCGGGAATTGCACGGGTGGCGTCAGCGGGAGGATTTGATGTTTTGTCATTTAGTGGGAGGCGCTAAGCGGTTTCTATCGCACCGCTTATGGAGAAGGGGCGGTATTTGGGCTCATCCGCGCGATACCATAGGATGAGTGACGTGTGGCGAGGGCACTGTTCACAAAACCGCTTCGCGATCTCACACTAACGTTCGGTCACGGAGGGCCATGCGATATGCACGACAGTTGTCGGATCTCAAAGACTTGATCGGACGGCTATTGCGGAGGTAAGGAGACAGGGGTTTAATGAAGGCGGGCCCGATATAATTAAAGGTTTTTTAATCATATCGCGAGCAATGGGATTGGTCGGGAAAGTTATTAACTAACCATGAGGGTTAATTAATCCTTTTTAATGCAGCGAGGGTCGGGTTTCTTAATTATTTATGGATTAACTAATTAATCCTCATTATTGATGTATTATGGTTATATCTAACCAAGGGATGGGATATATAATATTTCGGGGTTTTTACATAGTTAAAGTAATACGAGAGCGGGAAATCTTTATAGGGGAATTATATAATAATATAAGTTAGTAGTTAATATGACATAGTGAAGTAAGCGCTAAGTCTAAACATTTTCATGTATATATTAAAACTTAGGCTAAGTGAAAAATGAGGGTTTTTTATGGAAAATGTTTTAATTTCCCTAAGTAAAATAAGGTTTTACTTAGGAAAAACTTTATAAAGGGAATGAAATATTTATGAAGGGGTGTGATTATTGATGAATGGGCTTAAGTAGGCATTCTAAATTATTGGTCCGAGGGTCTGGTCCCTCCAAAAGTTAGAGAAATGCTCTGAGCACCTCTAATTTGATATATACCTTGGCACTTAGGGGAAATTAGTGAAAATTTAGGGAAAATGAGTAGGGGAGTTAATTATTTTGACTTTTCTTGCTTGATATGTCTTTCATGTGCTACATGCCATTTTCCTTATGATGAAAGTAAAATATTTACATATTTAAACTTATCATTCACCATATATTATTCTACAACCATCATCTACTTACCCTACCTACTTAACCTAGCATTTCTACTTCTTTATTAGGGTGCACTTAGACTGGCAAACCCTTATCTAACTTTCTTTTCTTTTACATGGTAATGCCTACCTAAGTCTACACTTATTACATCCAAGGGCTCAGATTAAACTGTTGAGCTCCTTTTTTCACTCTACCTATCTACTTATCTGCCAAGATTACACTGTTTGGTCAGATCTTTATTCTCTATTTCTACAACATGAAATTTAAATGTGAACTAGTCAAGTTTACACTGTTTGACTATTCATGAATTGTGGCATAAGTGACAAGCTGCACACAATTATTTATTTATACAAAAAGTAAAAAAAGTAGTGGCATTTAGACTTGCACACTTTCCTGGTCTTTTCTTTTTGTTGGGGTTCATTTTCTTTCATTTTTTGATCATCTTTTATTCTTTTTACCCTTTGATTTTTCTTTTAGGGTATACCCTCTTTACATTTTTAAATTTTTTGATTTTTCATAGATATGGAAAACCTTTGCATCAAGAAAAGGTATGAACATATTAAATAGCTCATCAAGTCAATCATGATATATGACACCTATTGGTATAGGGGCATAACAAGGCGAAACCGTTAACCACCTCCCCCCTCCTCCTAAAAGAAGTTTCTCCGCTTCTCGATACAACTTTGTTTACATGCATGACATGTTCATCTCTTGACTTACTGAATATGAGGATATCATCTAAGTAGATAATGACAAAATCATCTAGAAATGATCTCATTACATCATTCATTACTCTCATGAATATGAGGATATCATCTAAGTAGATAATGACAAAATCATCTAGAAATGGTCTCAATACATCATTCATTACTCTCATGAAAGTAACTGGAGCATTTGTAATACCAAAAGGAATAACAAGCCACGCAAACAATCCTTGTTTAGTTTTAAATGCAATTTTCCAAATGTCTTCTTCAGCTATCCTAACTTGATGATAACCACTTCATAAATCTAACTTAGTGAAATGCATTTCATACCTCAACTGATCAAGAAAATCATCAATTCTTGGGAGTGGATAACAATTCTTTACCATGATTTTATTCAGTGCAAGGAAATCCACACACATGCACCAAGTACCATCCTTTTTTGGAACCAAGACAATGGGCGAATCACATGGCGAAGTAGATGGGTGTATGCTACCTTTTCTCAACAATTCTTGCATTTTATTTTTAATTTCCAAACTCTCCATAATAGACATGTGATACATGCCAATGTTCAGAAGTTGAACATCCTGTTGCAACTGAATCTCATGTTGAATTCCCCTCTTGGGAGGTAACCCCTTTGGTTCCTGAAACATCTCACCATGCCTTCTTACAAGATTAAATAAATCATATTTCAATTTATCATCATAACCTTCAAAAGGTTCATAATCAATATCATTTTTTTTCTTGATCATGAGAAGCACAAAATTTTTACTTGCATTTACTAGTCTTAGATCGGAGACTTTTGTGATCCATATTGTAGATAAATGTCTTTCGAATTAATCACATCATTAGGATTTGGTCAATGTTTCGAACCAACTAATGTGGCTTATCCTCAGGACAAGGTGAGAAAATCATACAATCTTACAAAATAAATAGCAAGGATGCATCATTGCCCACGGTCAGTCTTTGAAAAACTAGCCATTGGAGATTAGGTAAATAGAAATTCTAAAAAGTTAGAATGGAATTATTTAATATTGTATTTATTCTAAATATAGTTATGAATTAGTTGATATGATAAATAATAGTAATGGGTTGCTAAGAAAGTTAGAAGTAATTCCTCAATAAAATTGGATGGGAGATTATAAAATAATAAAATAAAAATATTAGTTATATAACTTTAATCAAAATCAGAGAAAAAGGTTAAGAGTGGTTAAGGGAAGATTCAAAATATTCTAAAAGGGGTAATAATATTTTATTATTATAGATTTAGTTATAAATTATAATTGTTAAGAATATTCTAAAATTTTAAGGTGGTAAGAATAACCTATAGATATCACTAACAATCAGTTCTTAACACATCTAAAAATTTTAGAATATTCTTAACAATTCTAATTATTAACTAAATCTATAATAATAAATAATTATTATCCCTTTTTAGAATATTTTGAATCCTTCCCTTAGCCACTCTTAACCTTTTTACCTGATTTTGATTAAAATTATATAACTGCTATTTTTATTTTATTATTATATAATCTCCCATCCTATTTTAATGAGGAATTACTTCTAACTTTCTTAACAACTCATTACTATTATTTATCATATCAACTAATTTATAACTATATTTAGAATAAATGAAATATTAAATAATTCCATTCTAACTTCTTAGAATTTCTATTTACCTAATCTCCAATGGCTAGTTTTTCAAAGACTGGCCCTGGGCTATGATGCATCCCTGCTATTTATTATGTAAGATTGCATGATTTTCTCACCTTGTCCTGAGGATGAACCACATTAGTTGGTTCAAAACATTGACCAAATCTTAATGATGTGATTAATCCGAAAGACATTTATATATATTTACTAGTCTCTTCATCTTCCTTGCATTAACCAAAGAAATGTTTAGCTTTTTGTGATGGCCTATCACTATGTGCTCCACCCCATTCTTGAGCAATATGTATTTGTTGTCATGGTGATAAAATATTTATTTTCTATCATACAACTAAGGACTACCCAAAATGATTCATGAGATTTCAAGTGGAACTACATCTAACTCAACTTCATTAATGAACTTTTCAGTAATGGTGAACTTGAATAAACACTTCCTTGTAACCTGTAAGTTTGCATTGTCTACTATCCAACCCAATGGATATGGCTTATGATGAGGTACAGTTTCAAGGTTTAGTTTTTTAACCAAGTCTTCTGAAATCAAGTTTGATTGTGACCCACTATCAAATAATGCATCAATCTTTTATATGTTGAAATCACTCTAACATGAAACAACTCTATTCTTGACTCTTCTTTTGGAGTGTTGTTTTGACTATGTGATGAACTAGTGCTTGAAACAATTTATTTTCCTTTTGTAACCATGGCTGAAATCTCGGTCTCATCACCAGAATCTGAACCAAGTTCATGTTGTGTGGTAGCTGTCATATTTTGTTTTCTCTTATTATTTTGTTTCATAGGCCTTAATTCAAGATGTAGTTTCCAACAGTGGGCTTCATCGTGCCCCTCTTTGGAACAATGTTTGCATGTGATTTTATCCCCTTCTTTCTTCACACTTGCATTCTTCTTTCCCTTCCATTTTCCACCTATATCCTTATCCTTACCCTTGAATGGCTTCCTCTTACTACCCTCTTCTTGAATGTTCTTCCTCTTGATTCAAGATGTGTGGCTTGCACACATACCTCATCTAAATTGTTTGGGTTAAACATAAGGATAGTATATTTCAAATAGGAATGTAAACCCCCAATATATTTCAGCAATGTATCTTGAGAATTCAAATTCACTCCTAATAACAAAGCCTTTTTCCTAAACTCCTGTGTATAATATTGGACTGTTTGGCCTTTAAGTTGCCTAAAATTTTGCCAACTCATAATGGCTTTTTGCATATAGGCTAAAGGATAAAATTGTCTTTTAATTGCAGAAGCAAATTCAACCCAAGTGATGGATATCTTACCATGGATTCTCATTTCCTCTTGAGTCTTTGCTTCCCATCAAACTAGTGCAGCTCCTTCTAGCCTCAATGAAGCCAACTGGATATTTATGTCATCTTCTTGAAGGTTCTAAATTCTGCAGTATACCTCCAACTATCGAATCCAATTGTCTAACTTTTATGCATTCACCTCTCCATTGTACATGGGAAGTTTGAATTTTATGTCCAATTTCAGTAATGAAGTTTTTCCTTTTGGGGTTTTGGAATGCGTATGGGTAGTGGTGGTAGTGGAGATGATTTTGTGAGAGATGGTGAATATGATGAGGATGGTGGAGATGGAGGTGGCTTTCCACCATTCCCTTTGGAATCCTTCTTCTCATCTCTTTTGTCCTCTGATCTTCCTTCTCCGTGTGGAGGTTTAGAACTCTCTCCAACCATTTTGATGTTCCTCTCTTCATAAAGGACTTTAACCATATCATTCAAAGTATAGAAATCTTTCTTGAATTATTCCTCTTTTGAAGAGGGACCTTCGGGCTCTCTTTCTCCAGACATAATGCCTCAGGATTCAAGCTCAGAAACTTGTACTAATTGTACCTCTTCAATCTCAATTGAAGGAAAAACTTGAGGAACTTCAAGTGCAGCTGGAATTGGAACTTTGGGTGTTGGAGATTATGGCCTTATGGCTCTCCTTCTTCTGGGCATTACCTCGGGATTTGTAACCAATATATTTTTAATCTAGGTTGTCATTGATGTCAATATGGCAATATTCTAGATAGTAAACAATGATATGAAGCCAAGGAGAAGTAGAGCAAATCCGTGAAGAAACAGGAGTAGGAAGCCATGAGGAGAAACTAGAGGAAATCCAAGACAGTCAAGCCATTGGAGAGAATATCAAAATTCATAGGAGCTATCAGAGCAGAGCTCTCAAATCAGAGAAGAGGTATTGGAGCGGTATTGAAAGCCACAGGAAAGCCAAGTTAGTGTAAGAGCAGGAGATTGAGGAGGAGCCATATCGGGAGTATCGCATGTAATATATGCCAAAGAAGAATTGCAGAGTATCAGAGGAGTTAACAGAGGAGCCATATCCGACCAAAGAAGAGAGAAAAGTCAAGGGAGCTGAAATGATTAGGTTTTGAGTGAGAAGCGAGAGGTTGAATGTTAGAGGGGGTTTGAGACAGAGGTCAATTTATCTTGTTATTGACCTGAGAGGGAAAGACTCGTGCCTGCTGTGGACTCTTGTTACTCTGTGTATCCGCGTTCAACAGTTAACCGGGTATTTCTTTGTATTCCCACTGAATGGATCGATGGTGATCCAATATTAAGTGAATGAATCGATATATGAATGTCGTGTGTTAAATGGAGTGTGGCAGAAACCGTGGTTTTAACACAGAGTCCATCAAAAGCAAGCGAGATTAAGTTAAGGAGGAAACAAACGGAGAGTGCACAGGATCCGTTGGATCTCATAGATCAACATTCATCGCATGGTGGAAGAGCGCAGAAGATAATCAGTGAAGAGGTGGTTTCTCAAAACCATAAGTGGTATTTTGGGCGGACAAAAGATGTAAGTTGTATTGAAGGGTAGTCACCCGATTCCATTAACCGTTCAACATGTAACAGACGAGGGGAGAGAAAAACCGCTTTATCGAGTGGGTATTCTTCATGCTTGTGTCTCACCCGAAATCGTTTTGGATCGTCAGATTAATCGGATCCAAATCAACAATCACAAAGTGTAGTGCAATTTGATTGATCGGGAAAAGGCATCAGCCGTTGATCTGATGGAAGGAGATCAACGGTGGAGATCACGCGGACTGGTTGGTGTTCAGGCTAAGCGACAACCATCGAATCGAGCGCCAAATCGATGGTCGCGATTTAATTGCTAATTACAGAGGTGAATGGTTGATCAAAGATCAGAAAGTGTTGCGGAGATGTCTTTAATGTGCGGACCCAACGATTTATGAACACAGACCCGATAGCTCCATAAAATTTACGTTTGTGTAATATCGCGTCCAGGTATCGGGGAAGTCACGCTAATCATAAGGGTTGTCAATGTCGAACCGCCAATTGCGATTGAGATAGTGACATGGCATGTGGGACCTCCCTGTTGGTACAAGCCTCTCCAATGAAATCCTCCGTAAATAATGATTGAGTCTATTGTATAAATATTTAAGAAAAAAGGGCCTCTCTGATATTTTTAATATGCAACATTTCTTTGTAATTCGGTCTCTCTTCTGAATTTACGTGTCCTGTGAGTATTGGAACACTCGAATAGACAGAGGAAGCCATGGACCAGGAAGCCGAAGAATCAAGCGAGCGTAGATGGACGACCGTTGAGGAAGCTAAAGCGACCGGAGGAGGGAAGCCAAAAGTTTGAGCAAGCATAGAGGAAGCGGAAGTTCAAGCGAGTGAAAGGGAAGCCAAAGGTCAAGAGTATCAGTATAAGAAAACAGAGAATTGCCTTTATGAGTTTTTGCTTGGCGAACTGGAAGAAAGGAGCAAGTTGTAGGTCCAGCAGGACAGAAAAGGGATGAAGGTCCAGCAAGACAGGAGGAAGCTGACAGACGAGCAACTCTATTGATTGGGCTAACCTGTGAAAGGCTCAGACCGGCGATGAATTAATCAAGTACATAACACAACCTAAAGAAAAATTTTGTGAAATGATAAATAAAGTTTCATTTGATATCGCTTGAAGGGAACAGTAGCCAGCACCAGTATTGAAGCATATGTGAATGTATTTCTGGGAAGTAAGAGATTGTAATAGCAAGAACATTGTGCAATATCACGCTGGAAGCATTCACTGTGACAGTGAGAACAGAGGCTTGAAACAGAGAGTTGTTCCTTGTGCAGAGCTTAGTGCAGCTAATAGGAGACTCACTAAAGTTGTGTGGAGACATTATCAAAGATCATGATGGCTATTTGATATCATCATGAGATAACTTTTGCAAACTCTATGTGGACAATATGAAGAGTTGTAAAGACTTCTTCATATAAATACTGGTTGCCATTGATGTTGTAGCATGGAGACTACAATGAAACTATAAACAGACGAATTCAGTAAAGAATAGTTTTGGGAGCAGAACATTACTATCAAACATGCCTTGACAAGATTGGGTCGGAGCCCTTGTGGTTGGTGCCTCAGAAGTTGGAAGGATTGGTGTCCTTGGAGTTGGTGCTCCTATATCCAACGTTGGTGCCTTGACAGCAGAGGGTTGGAGCCCTTGAGGTTGGTGCCTCAAAACTGGAAGGCTTGGTGTCCTGGGAGTTGGTGCTCCTAATTCCAAGGTTAGTGCCTTGACAAAACAGAGTTGGTGCTCTAGAGGTTGGAGCCTCACAAAAGTCCAAGTTGGTGCTTGGCAACATATTGGAACCATATATATATTGTATCTATTTTATTGCAAAGATTATATTAATAAAATCATTTATTCTTGTTGTTCATCTTGTGTTTTGAATATAAATGTTTTAGCTGGTAAAATAACAATTGAAAAGAAATATTGATTCCCCCCCCCCCCAGTATTTCCAACATAGATTCCCTTCTCCTCTCTGCAACTTTAACCTTGTAAGCATCACAATGTTGCAACCATTAAAACCCTAATTGCACAAACTCAAGCAAACAAGAAATTCAACATTTTTCTCTGATACCTACTTGATTTGTATTTGTATCATTAGTTTTGTTGTGCTAATAACAATTACAGATTAATAAACATGTGTTTTCTTCTTGCTTTTTGAGTTGAGGTTTCCTTAGTTGTTGGTGCTTACAAACAGGTAAATTTCCTTAAGTTAAACAAGACATTCGTGAGAAAAATAGATTCATAAACTAAAAATGAACAGTAAACATGTACAATACAGCAAACCATCAAAGAGACACATTAACACAGTGTTATGATGAAAGATTTCACGCCTCCTGGGCTACATCTCCTTGGTCCAACTTCCGTAGCTTAAGCCTCTGTATTAGCTCAATGTGGGAAAAATGTTGTTTAAAAAACTCTATGGCTCCTGATTACCTACACCAATGTGTTCAAAAGGTTCAAATTAGCTAAGAACACTTCTTTATGATCTCAATTTGGTCGAAAATTGAGTAAGTTATGCCTCATTCAATTTTTCCTAAGAAACCTCCGCTAAATTTGGAGAGACTCCAGTTAAGTCCGCCAAAACTGACAGTTTCTTCCTAATTTGGTGTGTCGCCAAAGCCGCTGCCAAATTAATCCAAAATTTAAGATTGATTAATTAATGTTAAAATGGGATTAAGTTAATTAAGGAGGATTAGCGCTAAGCACTCCACTAGCTAGCCCTTGGTCATGTGGATGAGGTCATATGGAGTGGAGGCTGGCCCATAGGGTTGGCTCCCACCACCCCGCCATTGGCATCATTCTGCAGCATAAACAAACGTGTGTTGCCCTCCATTCAACGTGCATGTCTGTTGCTTAACGGTAATGCATAGGAATAGGAGGGGGAGGTCACAGCGTCAAACTCGCCCTCCCCCATCACTTTTTTTAATAGCATATATTATATGCAACCGACTTTGGTTTAATGTGCTATTTGAAATATAACATATGCCAATACATTCGGACTTTCGGACTTTGGTTAATATGGAATGTGGGTTTAATAATCACTATTTAAGATATATATATAATATATATATATATATATTAAATAGTAATTATTAAACACATTCCATATAATTATTTTTATTTATATTATATATTATTATATATATAGTTATTATTTATATTATATAGTTTTTTTTAACTACCGTCTTTGTTATTTGAAATATAACATATCCCAATACATTCGGACTTTGGTTAATATGGAATATGGAATATGGGTTTAATAATTACTGTTAGCTCTACTATGCAGCGCTTACTTCTAAGGTCAGAAAAAAACTTGGTCTGTTTGGTTGTGTGCAGAGGGGGACTCGCATTGGTCATTTTTCCCTTCCTCTTCCTCCACCCCGCTCACCTCTAAACCTTTCCCATTCCCTTAATAAACCTTCTAAAAACCGACAAATTCCCTTTTGGCCCCAGCTTTAAGCGCAACCAAACCAACTATAAAACCTTACCGATACGCCCTCTCGCGCTCATAAACCCCTCATCACTTTCCCATCGTTGATCATTCCTCGACAATCTAACGGCCCACATCACACCCGATAAAGGTGACCCGCTCGACCATTTTCCACCATTAGATGCATCTCCACTTGATCCTATGGTCTTCGTATACATCGCGCCGTCAACCTGATCAAGCGATAGCACGTGATGAGAGTGGTTTTTCTCTCTCGTCCGCTGCTACATGTCAATCATTGAGTGGAATCACTTGGCCCTGAGCATTTACCACTTAGCGCCTGAAAGCAGTGCGATGAAAATCGTTACCGCCCGACCAGACCACCCTCGCTCGTTAAATGCCCATGTAACTCCGTCGCCCGATGACCGTCTGATCTGTCCACTAAAGATCCAACATCCATAACACACCCCACTCCCACCTCGGCCGATAGCCTCTGTCGAGCCATCTCCGCTGTTCATTTCCTCGATCGGACGGTCATTCTTCTCGCTCACCCAAATCGTCCACCTACCCATGCATTCCATGTCCTTGACCATTATGTTGCCCAAAGAAGGAAATGACCAGCTTTGCCAGCATCAGTTACAGTAATATCCCCAACAACCACATTAAACAAAAAGCATGGCCAAAGGAAAAGGGACATAGCACGACTCTGTAACTAAATTTATCAGTCATGGACTCCACCGGTACGAGCACTCCAACCGCCTAAAGGACAACACAGCACCTGAATAGATCGGATTCACCCACTAAAACAAGCCACCTCGTTCAGAGACTCCATCAGGCGGTTAAATGCAGTTGGTGGTCAATTATGACCCCTCCATACCTAAACGGCCAAGTTCCATTATAACTAAAACTTATAAATATCCAGAAGAAAGATGTAATCAAGGTTGGCATTTGATGTAAGGTTCAACTTCTGGAGACTGTAGACATTTTGTCATTTGCAGCGTCTCATCTTCATTTTCAGCAAATACAATCTTCTTTTGTTGTTAACTGCTCACTGTCCATTTTCCTCTGTTCTAAGCTTGTACCTGATATGTTGTGTTCTTGATCTCTAGATGTTTAGAACTAGATAATTTCATCTTATCTCTGTGTTAGAATCTTGAATGCATCACTGAATAGGTTGCTCAGGTTTCTTTCTATCTAATGTAGGAGAGTTGTCATCCTGTCTTTGCATTAATAGATTAGATTTGAGGGTTTCTGTACTAGTTGCAGCCGGTCATCACATGGTCTTTTGTATCTGATGGTGTGGTTAGTATTCTCCATATTCACTTAATATCTAAATTGTGAGCATTGGTGGTCTAAAGCCTTGTAGTCTGAGGGTGTTCATGCATGTCTGGAGTGAAACAGAGTAGAAGTGGTTATCTGGCTTCAACCAAACCATCATTCCTTCCATTAAATCTTGCAACAATAGTTGAATTTATATGTTACCAAGCATCTCTGAGCTGCAACCTAGGAGAGTTTCTTGGAATCCTAACAATTACTATTTCATATTTAAATATATATTTTATAGTTTAAAAAAACTATATAATATAAATAATAACTATATATAATATATAATAATATTTAAATAAAAATAAATAATATGGAATGTGGGTTTAATAATTACTATTTAATATTATATATTATAAATATATAGTTAAAAAAACTATATAAATATAAATAATAACTATATATATAATATATATAATATTTAAATAAAAATAAATTTGAATTCCACTCGGAGTTTATTAGGCAATTTCCCTTTCACACAACCACACTAGCGAATCTGGAGGTGACACTTGTCACAGCCCCATTGGGTGAAAACTGAAGAAGATTCCCCTTGCTGACTGGACCGCTGATTGGACTGCCATGTCATCATTCTGTTCCATTCTGCAATTTTTTTAGTTGTTTAAGAAAACGAACAGCAGGCCTTTTCTCCTTCATTCTAACTCTGTTTTCGACGAAACGAATTGCATTATGATCATCTTGACAAAACGGACGCAGCCATATAATTTTCGAGCCAATCTGAGAAATCTGAATTTTGAGCTAAATATTAAGCACCTGATCACGTCCCTATTGATATTATTCATTTGCTTCTCAATTTCATTGATCCCCCTTAACTTCCTATGATGGAAGTGCTCAAGCCTCACGATGACCTGGGAATTCTCAAAGCAGACATCATGCTTAGTTTTCTTAGCATGTTCAGCTATAGCTGTGGAGCGAGAACGATTATGTTTAATGTTTGCTACATGCTCTTGAATTCTCTAATCAATGGAGCAACCAGTTTCCCTAATTTAGGGAATCCCACATGAGCAAGGGATTGAGTAAACCCATTTCATGACTTTAAGCTTTACTAGGTCCTTAATGGATCTAAGGGAGCTTATAATGGTATTAAGGGGTTTGAAGGTAGATGAGACTTTATTATTTTTAACAATATGAGCCATCTTATCAGTGTTCCCAAGGATGAACTAAAGCTTAACATTGGAAACATGTTCATCGTGAGATTTTTTAATCCTAGGTTCTTTACTAGCTCTTTGAAAACCTATGAGACCTTGATGTTTTCTATAGCCATTATTTTTAAAAAAATAAGAAAATGGTATTTCTCATCTTCCAGGTGATTATCATCATAAATCCTTAAAGCACGAGTAGCTAGCATGTTAAGAACTCTGAATTTCTACATTGGAAAATGGTGAGAAATGGCATGATGATATTGTTTCGTGCGAGTTTTTTTACAAAAAACCTAGTGTGACAAGGAACCATCTTCCATTCTAGAGAGAAGAACATCAAGGAAAGGAAGGCTACCATCTACCTCAACCTCCATCGCGAATTTGATGGAGGTTGAGGTAGACCATAGCCTTCCTTTCCTTGACGTTCTCCTCTATAGAATGGAAGATGGTTCCTTGTCGCACAAGGTTTTTTGGAGAAAAAAAAAAAACAAAACAAAAATAAAAACAAACAACAACAACAACAACAACAAAAACAAAAAAAAACAATATCTTCATGTCAGTTCTCGCCATTTTCCTACTCATAAATTCGGAGTTCTTAACACGCTAGCTACCTATTCTCTAATTATGTATGATGATAATCACTTGGAAGATGAGAAATACCATCTTTTTAAAGTTTTTGAAAATAATGGCTACATCAAACATCAGGGTCTCGAATCTTTTCAAAGAACCAATAAAGAACCTAAGATTTAAAAACCTCACAATGAACAGGTTTCCAATGTTCAACTTTTGTTCATCCTTGGTACCACGGATAAGATTGTTCATATTATTAAAAAGAATAAAGTCTCAGCTACCTTCAAGCCCCTTAATACCATTAGAAGCTCCCTTAAATCCATTAAGGACCCGGTAAACCCTAAAGACATGAAAGGGACTTACTCAATCCCTTGCTCCTTTGGGATTATCTACATTGGAGAAATTGGTCACTCCATTAATCAAAGAATTCAAGATCATGCAACAAACATTAAACACAGACGTTCCCACTCCTTAACTATAGCTAAACATGTGGAGAAAACTAAGCATCGTGTCTGCATTAAGAATTCTTAGGTCATCGCGAGGATTGAGCACTTCCAATATAGAAAGTTAAGGGAGGTCATTGAAATTGAGAAGCAGGCGAATAATATCAATAAGGACAATGGTTGGAAATTAAGTAAAGAGTTGGATTTCATATTCCTTTTTTCATGCTTTGTAGTATATAGGTATTTTTCTTCTTTTATTCATTAGATGTCTTTAATCGCCCTTGGATTCGTTTATATATGTATATATAGTAACATTCTTTAATTTATCTGGATGTTCTTTCTTTAATTTATCTAGATATTCTTTATCTTAGCATATTTTTATAGTTTTTTATATATATAATACCTATAAT
>APFE031327082.1:142022-162093 GCA_000404065.3 Pinus taeda
AAAAACCTTTTACATAATTTTGTATTTTATAGTCCTCGGTGTTTTCTTGAGAAAACATAGGAAAAGTCTCAAATCCTTCAAATTTATAAGGAAATTTGGTTTTTTTTTTTTAAACAATTTTCAATTATGACAAATTGGTTTTGAGCCACATAAAATTAGACATCTACAATTCAAAAATTAGAAATTCAAAATTTAAAAATTCAAAAATTAAAGGGATAATAAAATAATAGAATATTAATTTAGTCAAATTTCTCTTACTTTTTCTATAGATTATCTATTATTTTTCCCAATTATATCCTATTTTTATTTTTATAATAGTTAGTTTCCAAACTGGAGTGTTTTTAATATTTTCCTATAAGATAATATAATAACTAAATAGTCTAACTTAACATTCGTATTTTAAGTAAAATTCTAACTTTTATTTTTAAAACATAATGTATCTTTGCTATTTAAAACTAAGGATGGATCCGTTTTTTCAACTTTGTCATGAGGATGAATTACGTTATATGGTTTGAAACGTCAACCAACAACTAATGATGTGATTAATCCAAAAAACATTTTCAAAATCAATATGAATCACAAAAGTCTAAAATTAAAAATATTCCCTTATCAATGATTTCAACTCTTACCAATGATTTCAACTCTTTTAAATTAATTTAGATCTCAAAATATATATTTTTTCTCATATGATTATGTTAGTAACATGTTGACATGTATGCCAATAAAAGGGCCTCTTCTTAAAAGCATCTATAGCTCTAAAACTTTATTTTAATCATGTAAAGATATGATATTTTAATTGGTTATACATACTTGGAAATCATTCTTAATTGAACCCTAATACTATCATTTACAACTTAGGTGACCTACTTATTCACATAATAATAAACTTAGGTGGTCATCATCTATAGCACTTTTTAGTCATTTTATTTATTTTCATGTTTAGCAAAGATATTTCAAGTGCATGGTCAGTTGAAGTGAGAGAGCAACAAAAATTTTGGATTTTATTATTTGATTTGAAATATGTGTATGTGTGAGAGCAAATTTGTTAAGGTGATAAATTAATGTCCATGTTTGATGTATTATTCGATTTGAAATTTACGTACTAAACTCAAAGGGAAAAAACGACCAAGAGAGGTAACTTTTTGCTTAAATAACTTGTGAAGGTGGTGTCAAGATAGATAAAAAAGCATGTTTAAGTGTATAAGGTTTGAACTTGTTTTCATCTCTTTTTTGGGATTCTAGGTTGTTAAGTGTGTGAGGTTATAACTTACTTTTTTTTTTTCATTTCTATAGATGTATAGGTTCATGGAGTAGGTTTTGAAGCTTTAATAAGTGCAAGAGGTGTAGGATCAAATGGATCGCTTTGAAAAGAAGTAATTATTGGCAAACAAGTAGTCAGTAGCGCTCATAGAAGTGTTGAGAATGTTCAAGGAACTTCTTGCACTAGAGCAACCTAGTTATTAACAAGTTGTTGAGGCCACAATTGAAGTTGGAAAAAGTAACCATTAAAACATATTATTCATAAATTTCATAGTATGAAGATGAAAATGGGATTACTATGTTAAAGTGGGATTTTATACTATGTTAATGTAGAGTTGGGGTTCATAACCCCCCATAAATTAAACGAAAGTGTTGATGCATACCAAGAAAATATATGAGAAAGAGTGATTCAAAGTAGTGCATATTGGGTACATGCATGGTTGTTAAATAATAGTTTTCTTTTTGTGCAAAACAACATGGGAATCCATGATATGGAATATAGTCTACAAAAGGGTTTCATAATATAGAGTAAGGATTCCTAACACTTGTTTGGAGATAATTTAAAAAGGGATTTTACCCAGTAAGGACAGTTTGTACCAAAAGGGTGATTTAGTAATGAAGATATCAAAGTGAAGAATAGAAACCTAAATTAGAAAGTGATGTTTTAACGAACAATATGAGGTGGCAATTGACTAAAAATTGACACTCGGTTCCAAAATGATGATCTCATGATGGTTTCTCTAGGAAAACTTGTGAAGATTTAGTCATGGAAATATAAACTAGAAAGTTTTAATGAAGTTCCAAATCTTTAAAAAATCAAAGATATATAAGGTAACAATTATAGATCTAGAACAAAGGAAAGTTCTAAAGGAGAGTTTTATGAGAACTTAAAAAAAGAATCCAATACTAAATTGATATTATAAACAAGCAATGGATATAAAAAGAGAACAAGAAAGAATGCATATAAGAGAGAGTGAAACAAGTTCAAGTTGTATAATTTATACTTCATATTACATGCCAGTATATGAGTACACATTTATAAGAGAGAGAGAAAGGTTCAAGTTGCATATGTTGTAGATAATTCTCATGAAGGAATGTGAAGTCTAAGTTATCTTTTTTAATTGTGAGAATGGACTATGGATGAAGTAAGGGGTGGGAGAGATCAGTGGTGAGAGTTGTAAACGTTCTGCTACAGTGTCAAGATAGTGAGGGTGGTTGGCCAAATCATAGGCAATTTACACCATGAATCTAACGATAGGAGGGGGGGGTCCCATCTTTTAGAAATATTTTGGCAAGCAAAACTCCTCTCCTGGATGACAGGAAAACCCTTGCAGGAGGAACCTTAGGAGCAATACCAAGCCCCATACTAAGAGATAAATGGCAAGCAAGTTTAAAAGGTCATTGCATACCCAAAGCTTCGAAAAACCTATGCTTTGTAATTCCACAAAGTTGTCTAGATGCTCATAGGAAGTACATGAGGCATCATGCCTTCATTTGTAAATTCATAGGTGGGTGCCCTACAAAGAGGGAAGTATAGAGATGGATAAAGCAAATGCAGCAACTAAAAGGGGAAGTTGATCTAAGACTGCGACCAAAAGAGTTCTTTATAGTCATCTTCTCTAACTTGGAGGATAAAGAAAGAATCTTTGAAGGAGATTTGTATTTTTATAATAATGTTGGTCTCTATATCAGACACTGGGAAGCATGTTTCAATCCCAATAAGGAAGAATTCCAGGTGACACCAATCTGAGTGTGATTGTCTTTTCTCCTAATGGATTTTTGGATTCCTGAAATCTTTGAGGGCATCGGTCAGGCCTTATGGAATTTTGTGAAGATCTTATGGATTATTGGACAAGGAAAAAATTTCTCATACACTCATACGTGTATCTAATATTTCTCAACCCCTGTCAGAGTCTATTGAGTTGGATTATCAGGGGGAAATTCGGGACCAGTCCATTGATTATGAACATGTACCCTTCAGGTGTCATTATTGTCACCAACATGGACATATCTTTCATAATTTCACACTGTGCGGAAGGGAACAAATGATTGGTAGTGAACCAAAAACTCATGGATTTACTAGGGTTGCACCTAGAAGAATATCACAAAAGAGTCGATATGCTCAAATCTAACAACCAATGGTAGACCCAAACTCCTTCTTGACCTTAGAGGCAATGGAGGTGGTGGAGGAAGAACCCCCACAACCTATAGACATTCAGATGAAGGATAAGTCTTCGTCCCCAAATAAAGATACACAAATGCAAAACAGGAAGCTGGAGGAAGGTGTACCACAAGCAAGTGACATTAATTACTTTGACTTACTAGGGTTTGAGGAAGTGATTCATCTTATACAATAGGACTCAAAGGACCTTAATAGCAAGGAACAATATCTGGTGTCCATGGTGAATGACTGGGCGCGTCAAGACCTGGGGGGACTCACAAAATAAATCAAGGAATAGTATGTTGTGTCCTATATCAATTGGAAAATGAAATGTCGTCAAACCCTTAGAGAGGGTCGAGGTCTCTGTTCCATCCAAGCCTTTAAATCCAAAGTCAAGGAGATTCTCACTAAATATCTTACAGAGGAGCTTAAGAAGAAAGGGCAGAAGCCCTTCAAAATACAGGTGACAACCTTGTCAATTCAAGCCAAGTAGTGACTTTGTCGGAGGTATTTCGACCTCTATCAAACCCTTCAACATGAATATTTTGTTGTGGAATATAAAGGGACTGAATAGAAAGGGGAAGCTTTGATATCTTAAATAATGAACCGGACTAAAAAACTAGTAATTGTAATGATGCAGGAAACAAATATTTTGGGGGGAGAAATTTCCCCAAATTGTAGATAAGTGTTGGAAAGGATGTAAATACATGGCTCTTAATGCTAAGGAAATGACTGGAGGATTGGAAGTTATATGGAATCCGCAAGAGGCATTTTTCCAAAATTGGATAGACAGTTCTAGAATCTTGACTAAGAGGTTTTGATATATAGGGACAAAAGAGCTAGCCTTTCTCATGGCAATGTATGGCCCTTTGATGGCAGTCGACAGACGTCCCTTTCTAGACCAACTTTTGGCAACTAAGCAATTAATAGGGGACTCCTTGTGGGTGGTTGGCGGATATTTCAACCTTATCAGATCATTGAAGGAGAAATGAGGAGGTGTATGTCGTCTGGACCCAGTTTCAGCCTTATTTGATAGTTATATAGAACAATTACAGTTAGTGGATATCCATACCATAAATGGTCTATACTTGGAACAATTAGAGTGGGGAAAACATCAAATAGCAAGGTGTTTGGATCATTTTCTTCTATATGAGGGAATTATGCATAAGGATATATTTTTTGAAGCAACTATTTTACCATCTATGGGCTATCATCACTAGCCTCCTCTTAGACTGGAGCTAGATTTGAAGGAGGCTCCTCCTAACACCCCCTTCCGCTTTGAAATATTTGGTTAAAGTATCCTGGATTTTTAGAGAAGCTACAACTTTGGTGATAAGAGATGAATGCTTAAGGTAAGAGTAAGATGCATACCTTTCAATTAAAGCTCAAAGTGTTAAATAATAAAATCAGAACTTGGAATAAGAAATAGTTTGGTAACATTTTTTAGGACAAGCTTAAGTTGGAGGGCCAAATGAAAACTATCCAGCAATGCATAATCCTAGAAGGGAGATCTCCTGAACTCATTGCAGAGGGAGGAAGTATTCTTAATAGGTTGGAGCAACATAGACAACAAGAGGAAATCCTATGGAGGCATACATATCAGGTACAATGGTTTAACGAAGGGGAGAGAAACAACAATCGCATTTTCTCTATATTGGGGGAAGATGGTGAGAGTAAAATAGCACACGGTGGCATAGAGGAAGAATTGGTAAGCTACTTTCAAGGTATTCTTACAAAAAATTCTACTCCTCCGCAATTAGTTATTCACTTTGTTATCTTATATATCCAAAAATTGGTCACCAAGGATCAGAATAGGGCTCTTATGAGGCCTATCACTTTTCAGGAGGTAAAAATGGTAGTCATCAATCTACCAACAAATAAGGCCCCAAGTGTGGATGGTTTTACCTCAGATTTTTTAAAGGTTTCCTCGTAGTTCCTTGGTACATAGATTTATGAAGTGGTCGAAGAATCCCAATAAACTCAATCGATTCTCCCTGCTCTAAATGCAACTTTCTCATCCTAATCCGAAAAGAGGGACACTCTGATGAACCAAGTGGTTTTCGTTCAATAACATTGTGCAATTCTATATATAAAATAATCTCCACAATCATTATGAGTCAAATGAAACCATTTCTTCCATGTTTGATATCACAGGAACAGACAGGTTTTGTTGAAGGATGTCTCATCAAATATGGTATCATCATCGTGCAGGAAACTATTCACTCCTTACGAATTACTAAATACCCAGGTATGGATCAGTCCAAGGCCTATGACCAGATCAATTAGATCTACTTGTTACAGGTGTTGGAATCTTTTGGTTTGCGACAAAATCGTTGACCTTGATAGCATCATTGATATTGTCTTGTTTCTTTTCAATTCTTATCAATCGCTCTCCCACCTCTAAGTTACCCTCGTTTAGGGGTTTGCGACAAGGAGATCCATTATCTCCTTTCCTTTTCATTTCGGTTATGGTAGGTTTGGGCAGGATGTACAAATCCTTATGTGCTCAGGGAATTATCTTTGGCCTAAGGCGGTATGGTGATGGTCTCTCTCTCATATATTAGCAGTTTATGCATGATGTTGTGCTTTTTGGGCCTCCCACCCTCAAGGAAGTTAAAGGAATTAAACATATCCTCAACATTTTTATGGATTCTTTAGGAACGAGAGTTAATAAGGAGAAAACCGATATATTTTTCTTTAACTACTCAGAGCCAGTTCAAGTCCATCTAACAAGATTATTAGGTTTCTGTCGGGCTCAACTGCCAACAAAATATTTGGGAGTTCCCCTAGTATTTCATTACAATAGAGTGGTGACATGGGAGGATCTAATTGAATGTATGCACAAACAGATCAGTAATTAGGCTTTTAGGACACTAAACCTTGCACAGTGTCTGGTACTCACAAAATCGATCTTACAATCTATCCCCAACTATCATCTAGTTGTAATGCTTATGCCAAAAATGGCATGTCACCGCCTTCGCTCATTATGGACAAATTTTCTATGGAAAGGTACTCAAAAAGATCATAAGTGGGCACTAGTTAGTTGGGACACACTCATTCTGCCTAAGAGATTGGAAGGTTTGGGTTTGCGAGACCACGAACTAATTAGCAAATCATATGGGATGAAGATATGGTGGGCCTAAATCCAAGGAGGTATGGAACTCTGGAAAAGGATGTGGCTTATAAAATATGCATCATTAGCAACACAGGAAGTGTGCATAAGCTTTCAAGGTATTGGTGAAGGATCTAGGACTTGGGTATGGGCTCAACAATGTAGGGAACTAGTAAGGAATTTCTCCTTCTAGGATATGAAAGGAGGAATGATGACATCCTTTTGGGAAGATTCCTAGCAACAATTCCCTCCTCTAGACAATTAATTTAAACTTATTCCCTATCAAAACTTTGACTCAAGGATTGGGAGCACATAAGGTCTCAGACTTCTAGTTGCCTCAAGTTGGCGAGTCATTATGGAGATAATGGAAGGGTAGAGAAGATTGGGGGAGTTTGCCAGACCACTTACCATGGCAAGAATTCAGCTCAATACTTGCAGATAGACAAATTAGATTTTCTCTTAAGAATGATATACTAAGGTGGGTACAACAATCTGCAAGAGTATTCTCACTTAAAGAAGCTTACTCCCTTTTAGCTGGTTAGGGACCGCAAGATAATGAGGGTGTATAAATAGATTTGGAAGAGCTCGTGGTGGATGAAACTATCTGCATTCATGTGGTTGTTAGCTCGACGACGCACTCTTACTTGGGATTAGCTCCAGAGGAGGAGTTTTGAGGGCCAGTGATTTTTCCAACTATGCAACCATGCATAAGAAAATGTGAATCACCTATTTCTCTCATGTCCCTTCACAATGGGGATTTGGTCAATCATTCCCCAAATATTCAAGTGCAATCGCCCATCTTAAACCGATCTTGTGACTTTATTCAATTATTGGATCCAACATAAATACAAGAATCCCATAGTCTCCAAGGTTTGGCAATTGGTTTTAGGTTTTACATTACGGAATATATGGAAGGAATAGAATATTCATTTATGCCAAATGAAAAGCCACCAACCAAAATGGATTAAGGAAATTATTGTCCTAAAGATAAGAGAAACTATATTTTCCTCCCTGTTATCGCCCAAAAAATTATCACTTCGTCATTTCTTATCAAGTTGGTTGAAATACATCATGGGGGAGTAGTTTTACCGTGGTAAACCCACTTTCACCATAGGAAATAATATAGTAAACCATTTTTCCTAAATTATCTCATTAAAATCCAAAAAGCCCCATTAGAATAATTAAATAAATCATTATTTATTTAATATTCTCTTCAAATGATTATTAAATCATTATTTGATAATTATTTCTTATCACTTTTGACTTAATCACCTTGGAATAATTAAATAAATCACTATGTATTTATTATTTCTTATTTATTCCATATTTTCCTTTTGAGATAATTGTTAAACCATTATTTAATAATTATTTCAAATTCATATTTTTCTTAATTCTCACAAAGTGACTAATAAATCATTTTATTTGTTAATTACTTCAACCACTTTCTAAATAAAGATATTTGACCATTTTGAATATCTTTTCCCTCTCAAAAAATATAATAATGTGTTCTCAGTGGCTAAAGTTTGATTTAGTTAATAATATTTTATTATTTTCTAATTCCTAATTTGGATGAATAATTTGTTATAAAGAGGGTTTTCTATAAATTCTTCATCGTGACCATTTTCATCGTCAACATTATTGTCTCATAGCATTTGAGCTCCCACTTGTGTTCAAACACCATTTTTGTTTTCTAACCATTGCAAATTGAGAGAGAGAAGCACATTGTTGAAGCACAAGGACAAGAAAAAAAACCCATCCCATGGAAGGGGAACTACAAACCCATGTTGTAATTTCTCCTCAACGGGTGTATTCATTAATAAAATCATTTGATTAAGCCCTCCATTGGGTTATTGCACTTTTATTTTATATTGCTATATGTTTTTGTTTACAAGATCTATTGTCTTGCAGGGTTTTTCTTCATGTTTTATTGCAAATCTTTCTCATAGAAGCAGCCATCTTCTGTTGTTAGGGTTATAAGTCACCTATAAATTAAGTAAGGGATTTTGGTACGCTTCTCCAAAAACTTTATACTAACACTCCCCATAGAATATGGAGAATTGGCAGGTTGATGACTCAGAAGCTTTTATTCTTCAAGCCCTTTATGTGAATCCTTCAATGGTGACGTCCATCTTCTCCATCGTGCACAAACCAATGCATCTTATTGCTACAGCATATGCATTGCCTTCGTCAAGCTTTATTCAACTTAGTTTGGATGGCGATGCAAAAGGAAACCCAAGCAAGGCTGGGTATGAAGTAATTTTCCAGGATGGGCACTCTAATCCATTGCATCTCTTTACATGGTCGAGTGGTATCACTATTAATAACTTAGCAGAATTCTTAGCAGTAAAGAAGGGTTTACAAATAGAAGTGTGGTGAGGTTTTAGATTGTTCCATATCCATGGAGACTCTTAGGTGGTAATCCATTGCATTCAGAAACTACTCAACGGTTTACCCCCACATAAAATGGTGAGGAGTTGGCATTTGTAGGATGTAGTATCCAGTATAAAATGTATCCTCCCTCAATTCCACTACATCATTCTTCATCATACCTACAAAGAAGGGAGTTTAGTGGTGGATGCATTGGAAAATTTGGGGTGTAGGGAATGCCAAATAACACTAGATACCACGTGGTCAGTGATATTAGCAAGGAATGACATAGATGCAATTAAATTTTTGATACAAAATGATGCGGCCACATTTTCAACAGTCCCCAATGAGGGTGCTACCACTCAGCCACAACCTGAAAACAAGCATGATTAACATGTCGAAGAGGAGAATGGTGCACGGTTTGGCGACATTTAATATTGTTGTTTCTCTTGCCACATGTTTGATGGTAATCACCATGTGGTTCCCGCCGGATCCCACACCTTTGAACTACCTCACCTAGTCTCGTTGCTATAAATGCAAGAACTAGGTAGGCATTATGGGGCATTACGAAGGTATAAGGTATCACAGTCTCTCTCGGGGAGGAATTATGGAAACCTTAATACCTGATCGATTGGAGAAATCTCCTCGGATCTCTGACATCACATTCTTCAAGCTTATTCATGAGAGCATGATGTCCGAACAGTTGGGAACTGTTGAAGAGTGCACCAAGCTTTCCAAATGTTTATTTGGCGACCCAGCGTTCACCACAGGCATTCCTCTCATGCTCGTCATTGTATTCTCCTCCGAGCTTTATAGCTTCATAGACATCTATCCTCGATTGAAAATTAGTTACGAAAATTGGGGTGGCGAAGCTCGTCTCGCAAGCTCAAACAACTTTAGGTATTTCTGGTATACTTATCCTTCTTCAATCACTTGTTGCCATTTTTATGATTACTCTCTATTATGGTAGATGATGTTTTAGTTACATTAATCGTTGTCTGGAAATCTCTTATTAGTATTGTCATATCGTTGCTAGGTTAATGTTATTTGTCTTGTTCTTCTATAACACCAGCACGAGGTATCCTTCGAATTAGTGGCAGTATTGTCACCTCCATCGCTCCAAAGCTCTGGACCCACTAGTGTATCCTTCAATTGCCCTGTCTTGGTATGCGGGGTTTGGTATTTGGGCACCTTCTCCATTTGGTTCTAAAAGGGTGAGCTGGGTGTGGTCTCTTGTTGTTTCACCTTTTCTGGTCATTTACTCCTCATTTATTATACTGTATGTGGTGATACATTTTTCCTTTTGCTCGGATTCTCTCACCTTTTCTCACAAGTATTCAATTACAATACTCGTTTTCTTATTTTGGTCACTTAATTATTTTGTTTCCAGGGAGCACCTTTAGTTTCATGGCTCCACGACAGCATCAACATAGTTAGAGGGGCGGATGGTCAACCTCCTTTTCATCAACACGCAGGCTCTTCGGATGGGATTCAGTGGTGAACTTATTTAACTTTATCCCTCCAGAAATCAGAAGAGAAATCCTACTTTTAGAGTTAAAAGAGTATGGAGGGAGATATTATTTCTCAGATTTTGAAGTCTCCATTTTCTTCACTCCATCAATCTATACCAACAACTTGACATCCTTCTATGCATGGTTATAAGGTACAAACAAGTTGATAATTATCAATTGTCTACGGGACAGGAAGACATCAAAAGGATCCTAAGGAATCTTCGCTTCAACCTCGATGATATTGACACTAAGCTGGATAGAGTGGAGAAATATGTAGTCTCTACTTCAGATACTAAATCAATGGAGGATCATGCAGAGGACCATGAGGCTCTGTCGGTAATAAATATGTGCCTTTGGTTGTGGCACCCCCAACCTCTCCCTCCTCAATAGCTTCCAACACCTTCTTCACCAGTTCTCATCTCCGACTAGTCTCCTTGCATCAGTGTCATCCTGCAAATGATGTGATGGCGTAGTTATGTTGGCTACCTACTCTTGCACTCTTGGCTTTTGTTCTCCTTGGTCGCAATGGAATTCCTGGCTCTCGTTCTGGTTGGACTCCTGGCATGCTTTTTTGGTGTTTCCATGGTCGCAATAATTTTGTACTCCCTTATCTCTCTTTTTGGAGTTTAGTCATCTAGCATGTAACCCTTTATGGTATATATGGGGACTCCAGTTTTTTTGTTCAATAGTGATAGGAAGTGTTTACATGGTTTTTGGCTGACAAGTATGATATTGTAACTCTATTTTGTCTAGTCTTCCTTCACCTGAATAGCACAGTTATGCCTTTGAGAAGGTTTCAGAAGATTGTGGTCTAGTTTTGTCTTTACTTTTGGACTAGTTTCATTTGGAAAGCCAAGCCTTTCATTGTAATAGATATCAATGTAATCTCTTTTCATTCTAATAGAAATCATCTACAGGAATCCACAAAGAAAACAAAAAATTGGATATGTTGTACATTTTTCTTCATATGAAACGAGAGTATATTAGTACATATATGTACTATAAATTGGTGTTATAATTCAAGTTCATTGATTGAAATTCAACATAAGCATGAATAAAAGTCTATGAAGCAGAAATTGAAATATTTGACAAAATGTATAGATGAAAATAGAAATGAAACATAGGTTTAAAGACAATGGGAAGATATAACATACAAAATATGACAAGTACACCCTATGTTAGGAAAATATAAAGGGACCCCATAGTTGAGACGAGTGCATGGTTTCCTCTCCAAATGCCTCAATAACCATATAGACCATAGATCTACCTCGAGGTAACTCCTTTCTCAAATGAACACTAAATTGGAGACATTATCCAAGAATGTGCATTTGATTTCATTGAATAGGACTTTTACTAAAATAGTTTAAATGTAAATAAAAATCAATATGTATTCCTTGTTGTGTGAATATTTTTCTCTTCTTCATAGACAATAAGGGTGAATCAAGGATGTGATTTGAAACATCACCTAGAAACTAGATATCTTATAGGTTTAATAAAATTTAAAGTTAAGTACATTTTATCTAGTTACAATTTGTACATTTGACACATTATTAATCCAAGTGGATATTAATGGCACCCACCTCTTCCACTGACTCAATGCATCTCCATCTTCCTGACATTTTTTCTATGGTTTGTCCGGTCCCAAACTTTCAAGACCATTTTAAAGCCCTAAACAATGTTTTTTGGTCATTCGAGGGGCTAGGGGTTTCCATGGCACTTCCAAGACCTAACCAAAAGTTGTAATCCTTGAATGGTTATTTCCAATGGGCTACTGTGTGCCCCAAATATACATTGTATGCAAATGATGCATCCCAAATAACCACCTCAGGGCCTGCAAACCTTTTGGTGCTTTATCTTCTAGGGTTAAGGTTTTGGACCTCTCAAGTTCTATATTTTTATTAAAAGGTCATTCTTTCAACTTCTTGTAATGGAGAGATAGTGAGGGAGAGAGAAGAGAGGGAAACAAATAGAGAAAGGGAGAGGAGAGAGAAGGGGAAGAGAGAGAGGGGGGAAGAGGAAGGAAGATGGAGGGACAGAGAGAGAGTGTGTATGTTTGGGGGTTCAGATAGAGGGACAAAGAAGGATAGACAAAGGGAGATAGAGATATAGAATCAAATCTAGGTTGGCGTCCCTCAATATATTTAGGTCACATAAATTTTTAACATGATGATTCGACGTTGCTTGACCTTTTTGAATCTGATTCTTATGATGAGCAACCTATTTGTCGATACCTTGCCCCTAAGTCATCTCCTTCCTACACACAGCATGCCTTAAGTGACATAAATGAGAATTGTACATCGAAGATAACTATTAAGCAATCATTCCTGAAATCAATTATTGATTACTCCATATTCACTCTGCAAGAGAAGACTCGATGGTGTAATATGAATTCCTCATTTCGCTTTTCATCCTTGACTCCGCGCTATGATCCATGGTCATTTTTCTTTCCCACCATTGGCCCTCATTGCTCTAATTCAATTGTTGAGTATTACAAGATAGTAGTTATTGATTGTGATATTTCTTTGATTTATCTCTTAATTAAGCATAGGGGTAAAGGGTGCACTATTGATTTTAGTCTAGGTTGCATTTGTCATGTTGTTCTGTTGCATCTTAGATTAGATTGCATTTTAATTTTTTGTATGAATTTTATGATGTTATACAAAAGCAATACCGAGTGTGCATGCTTCCAAACAAGTTGATTTCAGTGTAAAGGTAATAAGTGTACAAGCCCAGGGATTGTTGGAGTTCTCATGAACTCTTTCGAGCATATGGATCATGTGCTCTATGGTGAGCTCATGTCCCCGAGTTGGTACTAGATGTTACCCACCAAAATGGGTAACCCCATAAAAGAAAAAATTTCACCTACATTTGACAATGAGCCAACTAGCAACACCTCGTATTCAGTTTTTGATGATGATACGCCACACACCTCTCACCATCCAACATTTCCTCTTGGATGAAGGTGGGCTTCTATTCAAAAAGTACTTTAATCATTTTGCAATCATGTGTTTATACTTGTTTGTTTTGGGCATTTAGAATGGATAAAGGGGTCATCTAGAAGATTGATCGATTTTGACTATAAATTTGCTCACTCACTTTATCAAGGGGGTAATCTTTAACTCTAGTCCAGTGGGACCTTCCTTCAAGCCTTAGGGATATAGGAGAGGCACTACTTGGAAAACCTGAATTGAAAAGTGTGTTCGTTTTCCCCCATAGTGTACTTGACACTTTCCATTCTTTGATTCTAAGTTGTCATTGGTTCATTGGGATTTGGCAGCCACTTATCCGCATCCTTGAGTATGGTTGAGAAACATTGCCCTAGAGGTTGATGCAGCAAAAAAAATGGAAAACCATATTTGGCCACAATAAAAGAAAAATAAGAAAAACAAAATGCAAAACAATGTCAAGCATAAGATAGCGCGTGGGAAAAAACCTAGCATGAGCTCTACCCTCCTCATTGGCCATCACCTGGTTCCTAAGCACTTGATGCTCCCTTTCATCAACAGGAACCCTTGCATGTCCCAACCTTGATGAGAAATGAATTCTCTCATCTTAAGGGTTAAAATTAAATGCTATATCATAAAGAGAAAGTTCAAACCTTTGAGCTATACACCCAAAATAAAAAATAAAATAAAATAAAAAATAAAGGCATTATCAAAAAGACGTAAAAGGTGCACTAGAAGGGTGGAAAGAGCGGGTTGAGTAGGGTAACTCATGCCTCCACAATTGCTCCTTCCATTACATCTATCCACTCAGGATGTGGACTCCCTATCAATTAGTCCCCTTAACCATGGCACTTAACCATGAAGCCTTTTCCCTTCCATCGCCACTCATTTACACTAACACATATTGATTAAAAGGTTGACCTTGGCAATGCCACCTCCCCTTAGGAGCTATAAGCACCTAAAAGGGTTGACCATTAACCACTTCTATAAAGGTAGGGAACACTTTTATGGGACTTGGTCTAGTTAGATATCAAAAGGGGATCCAAGTTTGAAGTATTAATATGCCCTTAACATGCAAATTTGGTCCACTTAAATACTTATATGATCTTAGTCTTTAACGAATTTAGTGTTGGGCATCCTGATGACTTTCACAGAGGATGCATATCCTAAAGCACCCTGAGGACCCAAGACGTTGACCTTCTTTTACCTAACACAAAGGATTCTTAATGATTGCACCATTGGACCCAGCGTGCCCCCAAACTGGCCTTAACACCACATGATGGGAAAGTCATGATTTAGAGCTCAGATGAGAATGGTCTTCCATGAGATGACTATGTAGGGCTCGTTGCCCATGATGGAGCCCTAATACTCGAGAGAAGAGGCCTTGCATTGACCAATGGATACCCATGGAGATGACATGGTGACACCCCAACTAGATTTGGGACCGCTAGAGTTGCTTTGAGGTTGATTTGAGGAATATTCCTTAAATGATGGATGACCATCATACAGACACATTTTCAGCGTTATATCCCACCATCACAGGGCATCAAGAGCGTAAAAGTGCATGTTATCATCACTTAGAGGCTAACGACTCACATTGGTGGATCTTTGTGGCATAATTTTACATTAAGTTCGTGGGTTGGTTTGTAACTCATTGTCAAACTTGTTTCAGGGCTTCTTAGGCTAAAACTGGGTATGGTAGACTCGTATAAATAAAAGTCACCTCACATCTCACTTTCATTATCACTCGCGGACTAATAAATAAAATTCACCTCACATTTCACTTTCATCGTCACTTGTGGACTATTTGTGCCTCCTTAGAGATTTCGACCTTGCTCTTGTAGCCTATTACTCTTGTGGAGATGTTATCATTGCGGATATTTTTGTTATTAGAGACATCAATTTGGGATAATGAAGGATTATTAATGGATATCTTGTGAGTTTTTGTGGAATATATTTTAATGGTTATTGCATGCAATATATTCACTAGGGTTTTCTATATTCTTGTTCATTTGCATATCTTTATACAGAATTTTGGTAAACTATTGTGTGTTTTGATTGGAAAATCTTTGGACATCCCTTGAGGATCCCTTATAGAGATTCTCTCGATTTTATACCCTCATAAAGTGATAACTAGGGTTTTAAAAGTGAAGAACTAGGGTTTTTCCCCTTGGTCCCTTCTAGGGTTTGATATCTCCATAGTAATTTTCCCCTTAGACTCCACCTAAGAAGGCACTGGCTTTCACATATAGTATCAAAAAAATCAAAACTTCAAAAATCTCTTATTTTTCTTCTCTTAAAAATTTGGCCTTAGAATTTTTAGCCCTAAAATTTTGGGCCTTAAAATCTCCAGCCCTATAATTTTGAGCCCCAAAAAATTCAGCCCTAAAAGTTTCCAGCCTAAAATTCTGGCTCGTAAAGCTACTAGGGCTAGGGTTTGAAGTTGAACTCAACTAAGGTGTAATTGTTAAGCTGGTTGGAGCACACCCCTTTAGGTTGAACTTTTTCTAAGGTTTTGCTAAAATGTGTCTAGTTTGTTTATCGTATTTATTCTAGTGATATGTAGTCAACCATGCACATTAGTTTTGAATAAGTGTTTCTTTTAAACGATAACGTGAATATATATTTAGTAAAAATTTCATCATTTTTCTACAATACAAAATGGCCCTGAAGGTCCAAAAACTTGAAACCTTTTAGCCTTCCAGACCAGAATGTCATTCCATCATTACATTTATTACTATAAGTATATGTTGGTTTGAGCGGTTCATAAAACTAGGAAAAGAAACTAAATCACTGATTTGGAAACCAAAAGAATGACATAAGTAAACACAGGATTTTACGTGGTAAAACCTTGACAATGTGTCAAGGAAGCATCCACGGGGCAAGGGATTGGATCTTTATTAAATCAATAATGATTCTCCATGATTACAATAGTTCAGGTATTCATCGGTTTTATAAGAGCCTCCTCCGTTACATCACTGTTGTTTCAGTATAAAACTAACTTGGTAGTAACTAATATAGTTTCTTTACAGATGTTTACATAATTCGTTGTCAAATTTCAACAAACTCCACCTTGACAACAATTTTCCTAATCCCTTGCCCATGCTCATTCATCATCTCTTATGCAGGCCAAGAGAAGCTACACACCATCGCAGCTTCTCTATTGTAACTAGCTTCAAATTTCAACAAACTCCACCTTGACAACAATTTTCCTAATCCCTTGCCCATGCTCATTCATCATCTCTTATGCAAGCCAAGAGAAGCTAAACACCATCGCAGCTTCTCTATTGTAACTAGCTTCGTGAATATGTCTACACAATTCTCCCATATATGGACCTTCTTGAGAGCTACTTTTTCGCCATCGATCACAGGTCTTGGAAAATGATACCTTACATCAATGTGCTTGGTCTTGTTGTGATAAGTTGGATTTGTATCCAAGTGAATAGCACTCTGACTAACACAAAGTACATTCACTCTCTCTTGTGTCCTTCCAATCTCATTAAGTAGACCGTTTAACCAAATTGCTTCTTTACTAGCATCTAAAGCAGTGATATATTCTGCTTCGGTAGTGGACAATGCAACTGTTTCTTGAAGCTTTGACATCCAACTAATTGCTCTACCTGCAAGAGCAAAGAGATAACCTGTAGTAGATCTCCTTTTGTCCAAATCACCTGCATAATCAGCATCCACATATCCGTAGACTGATCCTTCACTACCATTAAAGATGATGCAATGATCACTTGTGCCTCTTAAACACTGGAGCACCCATTTCACTGCTCGCCAATGTCCTTCACCTGGATTTGCCATGAATCTGCTGACAACTCCAACTGCATGTGAAATGTCAAGTCTTGTAGATACCATCACATACATTAAGTTGCCTACAACATTTGCATATGGTACACGAGACATACACTACTTTTCTTCATCAGTTCTAGGACTCAAAACCGAAGAAAGCTTAAAGTGGGAAGCTAATGGAACATTAACAGGTTTCTCATTGTTCATACCGAACTTTTCAAGTACTCTTTCCACATACTTCTGTTGTGATAGCCAAAGCTTACCATTTTTCCTGTCTCTATGTATCTCCATGCCCAAGATATGTTTTGCTGCTCCAAGATGCTTCATATCAAATGTCCTAGAGAGTTGAGCCTTTAACCTATTGGTCTCTTCCATGCTTTTGCTTGCAATAAGCATATCACCAACATACAAAACTAATATAATGAATATGCCATTGAAACCCTTGAAGTATACACAATGATCATACTACTACTAATAAAGTTTTGGCTCCCCATGAAGAAGTCAAACTTCTTGTACCATTCCCTGGCAAACTACCTCGGGCCATACAATGATTTCCTGAGCTTGCAAACTAATCTTCTGCTGCAATCTTGTACAAGGCCTTCTGGTTGTTCCATATATATCTCTTCATCCAAATTGCCATTTAGAAAAGTTGTTTTAACATCTAATTGTTCTAACTCAAGGCTAAGTAATGCAGTTAGTGCCAACATACTACAAATAGACACAAGTTTTACAACTAGTGAAAAAATCTCATGAAAGTCAACACCGTCAACCTGACAATACCTTTTTGCTACTAGCATCGCCTTACCTTTCGATACTTCTATCAACTTTCCATTTTAATTTGAAGACCCATTTGCATCCAACAACACTTCTCCCTTCAAGAAGTTCTACAAGATCCCAGGTATTGTGTTTGGCTAAAGAATCCATTTCTTCTTCCATAGTCGTTTTCCATTTTTCATTATCCGTATCATCTATTGCTGCCTGATAACAAGAAGGTTCTCCATCTTCAGTAATCAAAGCAAAAGATGAAGCAAAATCTTCATAACTTTTGGGAGTTTTTCTTTCCCTTGTAGACCTTCTTAGAGTGATTGGTTGCTAAACTGGTTCAGAAACTTCAACAATTTCCTTTGTATCTTCATCACCTTTTTCTCCAGAAGTCTCTCCTTCCTTTCGACTTTCAAGAAAAGGTTTAGCCTCCAACTGAATTTGTTGATTTCGGTGATACATGTTCCTGTTCAATTCTTCCAACATTTGATCTTAAAAAAGAAATTTCATCAAATGTTACATCTCTGCTAATGACCATCTTTCATGACGTAGGATCCCACAACCTGTATCCTTTCACTGCATAGTCATACCTAACAAAGGCATAGCATTTCGATTTTGGATCTAATTTTGAACGTTGATTTTTAGGAATAAGAACATAGGCATCACAACCAAATATCCTTAAATGTGAATAATCACAAGACTGACTTGACCAAACTTCTTCAAGAATTTTACAATTTATTGCTACTGGAAGTGATCTGTTAACTAAATAACAAGCAGTGGATATTGCTTCTGCCGACAACTCATTTTGCAGGTTAGCATTCTTGATCATGCTTCTGGCTCTTTCCATAAGAGTCTGATTCATACGTTCAATAACACTATTTTGCTGAGGAGTATAAACAGCAGTTTTATGTCTAACAATTTTCATACGTTCAGTAACACCATTTTGCTGGGGAGTATAAACAGCAGTTTTATGTCTAACAATTCCTTCATCCTTACAATATTGTTCAAATTCTAGAGAAGTAAATTCACCACCCTTGTCAGTTCTTAAAAAAATTAATTGATTTGCCTATTCTTTTTTTTATCATTGCTTTAAATTGTTTAAAGACATTGAATACATCAGCGTTCTTTTTCAACATAAAGACCCAAACTTTACAGGAGAGATCATCAATAAACATTAAAAAAATATAAAGTACCTCCATATGATACAACAAGAGATGGTCCCCACCCCAGAATGAATATAGTCCAAAATTTCTTTACTATTATGACTTCCCATTTTAAACCTCTGTGTACACTGTTTCCATACACAAAATGTTTACAAAAATCCAACTTCAAGGATTTCAAAGCAGGAAGTAGTTTACGGTTCATCAGTACCTGAAGACCTTTCTCGCTCATGTGACCCAATCCTTGATGCCATAGGCAAGTACCTTCTTCTTTCTCTAACACAATCGTTGCTTCACTGACCTGAGTAGTTCCTTTGAGTCTGTAAAAATTTCCAACCATTTCTGCTTTCATAACAACTAGGGCGCCTTTTGAGACTTTCAACACTCCATTCTCCCCTGTAAACTTATAACAATCCGAATCCAACACTCCCAAAGAGATCAATTTTTCTTCAATTCAGGTACATGTTTAACACTAGTTAATGTTCTACTGTGTTATCATACATTTTAATCCTGATATTTCCCATCCCAACCGTCTAACATGATACATTATTACCCATAAACACAGAACTACCATTTACAGCTTGCTATTAAGTAAACCAATTTCTATGTGGACACATGTGATGAGAAGCACAAGAGTCTAACAGCGAACTTTCAAAATCCTTAGAGACATTACATATAGGTAAAGTTTCATCTATCATACATAAGTCTTCAGCAGATAAAGCTTCGTTTATCATACCTGAATCAACCTGATTGGCTTCCTTCTTTGGGTTATCAGACTTTTCGTTTCCAACGGTCTTTCTTGAGGTGTCCAATTTTATTGTAGCACCAACATTTCGTCTTACACTTCTTTCCCTTTGCTTTTGATCTAAAAGATCCCCTTGTTTTTCCCCTCTTTCCTTTGACCGTCCTTTGGCTATCTGATCCAGATTTAAACAGGAACGCAATAAAATACAGAGATAACCATATACACAAAGATGCAGCGGAAATAATACTTCATT